>SJYQ01000809.1:1598362-1617562 GCA_006410935.1 Redunca redunca
TTCTGTTTTTTTTTTTTTTTTTCCTACTTCCATGTTCTTTTATGTCATTTTCTCTAAGAACAAAGTTTCTTTTGCTTTTATTTTCACAGTGTTTTGGAAGTTTATACATCATGTTTTTGTCATTCTACATATGGAAATTACTAAGCTTTTTTTCTTTAAAAAAAAACCACTTAAGCTCTATTTCTTTAATTAGTGGCAAATGAAATGTTATAATTTATTTCTAAAAAATAAGGTATAGAGCTCAGTACATTTCATCCACTTTCACCATTATCCCATCCCCTACAATACATACTTGACAATGTTTATAAAAGTAATCTGGAATTGTAAATTACTATTATTATTCTAGTCACATATTGTTATATTAAATATCTTGTGCTTGCAAATGGTATGGTGGTGGTGGTATTAGTCACTAAGTCGTGTCCGACTCTTGTGACCCCATAGACTGTAGTATATAATCCATCATAAAACCACCAATAAGCTCTTCCCCTAGGTTATGAAATAATGCTTTATGAAGACAAACAAAGCTCTATGACCGCCCAAGTCAACTGCTATCCTGGATTTAGTGTTGATCTTTGCCTACATTTAAGAATTGTTGCTACATATACACTTTACTACACATATAGGTTGTATGTGTGTGCATGCATATATGTTTATACATATCCACAAACTGTATACAGTAGTAGTTTGCATGGTTTTAAGCCTTATGAAAGTGATATATTCCATAGACTATTTTGAAACTTATTTGTTTCACTCAATATTATGTTTCTGAGATTGCCTATAATGATATATACATCTTCACTTGAATAATTTAAAAGTGGTATTGTGTAAACTGCAATCTGATTTCCTATAAATGGACAGTTAGGTTCTTTCCAACTTTTTGCTATTACAGATAACATGCTTTTATGGCACTCATGTAAAAATTCTTGTACACATCTTGTAAAAGGGTATCTATGCAGAGTCAGAATCTTGGAATGAAATTACTGAGCTCTAGATACGCCTTTCCATAGACTTTGATTTCACTGCTGCTGCTAAGTTGCTTCAGTCCTGTCTGACTCTGTGTGACCCCATAGATGGCAGCCCACCAGGCTCCCCCTTCCCTGGGATTCTCCAGGCAAGAACACTGGAGTGGGTTGCCATTTCCTTCTCCAATGCATGAAAGTGAAAAGTGAAAGTGAAGTTGCTCAGTCGTGTCCGACTCTTAGCGACCCCATGGACTGCAGCCTACCAGGCTCCTCCATCCATGGGATTTTCCAGACAAGAGTACTGGAGTGGGGTGCCATTGCCTAGATAGTGCTTAATTCTTCCCCAAACAACAGCCTCAATTTACATTCCCACCAGCAATTGGAATTTCCAACTTCATTCCCATCATCCCTGCTAACACTTGATTTTGTCAGAAAGTTTCATTTTTGCCAACATATTGTATGAACATGTATCTCATTATGGGTTTTATTTTTCCTTCCTTGCTTACCAGCACGGTTGGCCTTTTTCCAGTTTCTTTCTTAGCTTTTAAGGTTGTTTATTACCTATTCACCTATGTAAATTTTTCTTTTTGATTGCTTTTTTCTTATGGTTAGTAGGAGTTATTCTACTTTTTATTCCAGATGCAAAATCTTTATCAGTTATGTGTGTTACTAAAATCTTCTCCAAGTCTACTTACTGCTTGTCATTTTTATGTCTTTGTCTGCAAAGTATATAAAATTTGAAAATAGTCAATGCATCTTTTTCCTTTAATGATTTGGGTTCTGTGGAGTCTTGTTTAAGATATTTCCTTCATAACATCATAATATTTTTTGGAAGTTTTCAAAGGTTTACTTTGTATATTAAGCCTTTAACCCACCTAGAATGTTTTTTGTGTGTGTGTACCAGGTGAGGTAGAATATAATTTTATATTATGTATTTATTGAACAGTATACTATTTTTCCATTTGTCTCAATGCCTCCTCTTTCATATATCTCTTTTCTGTACAATTATGTGTCTTTTCTGGGTGATTTTTATATTCCATTGCTCTAAGTCTATGTATCAATTTCTGGGACAATATTATTCCTGCTTAATTAATATCTATCATAATAACCTTATATAACTTTGTAATTCAAAAATTTAGAATGATTCCTTTGTGTCAATTTTGATCAAATCTTTCTTAGTCCAAATACTGGGGGAAAGCATTCAGCTCAAGAAGATATTCTTAAATTAAGATTTTGGTTGTTAGTGTTTCAGAGTCTTTACCATGCTGAATTTTTGATCTTAGTCCTCAATGTCAAGTGCCCTTTGACATTCATTTGTCTTTTTCTTCAATAGTTCTTGAAAGCTTATCAACGGTATCTTCCACATATTTGACCTGACATTCTATACTTTAAATTTGGCTTTCATTTTCTCCATAATAGATTTTAACTTCATTCCATTCTCATTTCCGGTGGTCTTTTACATCCTCTAATCTCCCCTTTGCAATTTATTCTCTTAGAGTTCCCAGTAAGCCCATTGCCACCTAATGGCATTCTGCACCTGCCTCAGAGCTCTCTGTCTGCATTCTGTATTGAGGATTCCAACAGAGTCCAAAAATTTTATTCTATTTCTGCAGTGGATAATTCTCTGACTTTTTCTCTTAAAGCTCAGAATATTCTCCTCATTCATATTCACTATTATTTTTTCATAGACTCCATGTATAGGCTGCCCTCTGTTCTCAAATGAGATGCGGTTTTGAGAGCCATCAGGTATCAGCCTTTGCCTACGGGAAGGGTGTGTGTTTTGTCAGTGTGCGGACACTGCACCCACACTGTGTGTGGGCTGTTAGTGCACTGACACTTCGCTGACCTCAGTGCAGTTTCCAGGTATAGCAGGTCTTCATCTAATGGAACGCGTCTGCCTTAGTCAGGAGGAGGGCATGGTGGCTTCCCCCTGGCTCTATTATTTGTTTCTTCTTTTTGCTTTTGTACTTTAAATGAATGGACTTTATTAAAGTCTGTCAGTCTCGGCATACTCTAACTCACTCGACTTTTAGCTCCAGGATGGCTAGGGGCCACCTCTAATAGACTTCGACATTTACACACTAACCTTAAACTAGCGATCTATGTTGTCTATCTTCAACCCCTGTTCCATGCTCTTTGTGCAATTCAGTCAGACTGCCATCCCCATCACTGTTCTAAAACAATTCATGACAACTTACGCATGACCTTCCTCCACGATGGTCAATCCACTAATCAGTTCTTAGCCTCATCTTGCCTGGCACACGGAGCATCTGACACAACTGGTCTTGGTCTCCCTTTTGAAATGCTTCTTAATTGCCTTTGAGAAAACCCTACCTGCTCAGTTCTCTTCTCAAGTTGTCTATCCCTCTCAGTCCCCTTTGCATTTGCCATCATATCACTGACTTAGTACTGGAGCAGTCTGGACTCAGGGCATAGACTTCCACTCTTCTCCATATACACTCATCTCTAGTATCACCAGTCTCGAGGATTTAAGGGCTTCCCTGGTGTCTCAGTGAGTAAAGAAATCCACCTGCAATGCAAGAGACCTGGGTTTGATACCTGGATTGGGAAGATCCCTGGAGGAGAGCATGGCAACCCACTCCAGTATTCTTGCCTGGAGAATCCCATGGACAGAGGAGCCTGGCAGGCTATAGGCCATGGTGTCATGAATCAGACACGACTGGGTGACTAAGCACAGCACAGGATTAAATATAATTTATACACATATACATATTTATATCTACCCTGAGTGCTCCCCTGAATGGCAGATTCATTAATCCAACTGCCTGTACAATATCTTTATTTTGATAGTCAATAAGCATAACAAACTCTCTGCATCCATAACAGGAATGACTATTTCCATAACAGCAATGACTATTTTCTCCCTCATCTCTGACCCTAAAACTCCTCTGCGTCTTGGTTGATGACCTAATTAGTCTGCTCAGGTTGCCATAACAAAATACCGTAGATTGGGTGACTTAACAGAATTCATTCCTCACAGTTCTAGACACTGGGAAATCCAAGATCAAAGTGCCAGCTGATTCCATTTCTGGTGAGGATATTCTTCCTGGCTGACAAACATCTACATCTTTGCTGCTTCCACACATGACAGAAAAATAAGGAGCTCCAGAGTCTTTTTTTTTTTTGAAAGGATACCAGTTTTATGGGATCAGGGCTCCACCCTTATAATCTCATTCATTTAACCTTAACCTCCACTTTAAAGGCACTAGTTCCAATGCAGTCACTTAGGGGTTAAGTTAAGGCTTTCAGATATGAATTTCAAGAAGACACAATTCAGTCTGTGACAATGACATTTTCATTCTTTATGGTTGCTCAAGCAAAATACCTTAAATGTCCTCAACTTCTTTTTTCTTTCTTTCACAAAGTGAAGTCGCTCAGTCGTGTCCGACTCTTTGCGACCCCATGGACTGTAGCCTACCAGGCTCCTCCGTCCATGGGATTCTCCAGGCAAGAGTACTGGAGTGGGTTGCCATTTCCTTCTCCAGGGGATCTTCCCCACCCAGGGATTGAAACTGGGTCTCCCACATTGGAGGCAGACGCTTTACTACATGTAATTTATCAGCAAGGCCTGCCTGCCTAACCATTAGTATATTTCCAGAATTTGCAGCCTTCTCACTACCCTGCCTATTATTCCAGCTACCAAAGTTCTTCCCCTGAGAACAACCCCCTGGCTGGACTGCTTGTGCCACTCTCTCTACTATTTCTTCATAAGCCAGCAGTTGGGAGTGACTATTTTCAAATATAAGTGGAATTGTAGCATCCTACTCAACACTATCCAAGGACTTCTCATCTCATTCAAAGTCAAGTCCTTACAGTGAGCTCTGTCACATGCTACCATTCAGTGGCCTGTACTTCTTAGATCTCAGTCCTACCAACCTTGTCCTTGATCATTGCTCTAGCCACACTGGCCTCCTCATTGCTCTTCCTGGACATGCCAACCAACCTTCCACCTCAAGGGTCATTGATAGTCTGAACCATCTTCCAGAAACATCTTTATTACTAGAATTCCCTGGGGATCACACCCTAAGGGATCCGTTTACATCACTACATAGAAAGACTAATACCTGGCATTTCCTTTTCTCCTTACCATCTTTGTTTCCCCAGCATTGATACTATCTTGCCTATTTGTTGTCTTATCCCACAATTTGGATACAACCTCCATAAAGTCATGATTGATTTTTGTCTTATTAATGACTTTATCTGCATGACCTAGAATACATGGCACACAGTCGATGCTTCATAAATAATGAAGACTAATACATGCATCAGAGAGGTCAGTTAGTTCAGTTCAGTCTCTCAGTCATGTCTGACTCTTTGCAACCCCATGAATCGCAGCACGCCAGGCCTCCCTGTCCATCACCAACTCCCGGAGCTCACTCAGACTCTCGTCCATCGAGCCGGTGATGTAGTTGGCCACAATTCTGGCTGGCACAAATCTGGAAACAAAGAGTTGCCCCACAGCATTTTTGATCAGGTCGTCTTTTATAAGAGGCACACAGTGGAAGTTGCATGAGGCAGAGTAAGCTAGAATGGTATAGTTTCTTCCGTCCAGTTCATCTAATGTTTTCTCCCCCTCTTTTTTTTTTATGATCCTTATAGTGGAAAATTGGGACCTGATTCATGAGGTGCTGCTAGCCATTTGCAATTTTAATGTAGAAATTGAAAAGAAAAAAATTTAACTGAGCTAACGTACTGTTCTGTTCTGGGTCTTAGATGTGAGAGGAATAATAAAGATGGGCAGGAGTTGAGGTCATACTGTCAGTCCTTTTTGCTGAAGAAAGAGTTGGAGAGCAATAATAAGACAAGATAATTCAAAGTGATGAAGCCAGATGTCAGGTTTAGCTTGGGAATAACACTGTTCTCCTGTTCCTGAAAGGCAGGGTTCTCTGAATCCAATAAAGAAAATAAATTATTTTGGTGCTACTTACTGGAAAATGTGAGGGAAATGACTTGGTTTTCTTTGGGGATGGCTTTAAGTGAAAGTACAGGTTTGCTTTATCTTTTTAGAAAGGGAAAACCATGACCATGGCAAACTAACCAGGAAGAGCTTTTGTGTTGTTCTCCTTTAATGCAAACAGAGCCAAGTTATTGCAGTCCACTTTCAGCCTGCAGTCTGGCGTCAGGAGCTGGATTTGCGGAAAAGTGTTCAGTAGATTTAGAAGACTGATTATGATTCTTTCCATCTCCCCCTAAAAAAAATGCATACAACAGAAGAGTGCAGTGATCAAAGCAAACGCCTGTCACAGCCCCAGAACAGACACTAAGAGACACGAAGAAGACAAGAGTAAAATGTAACTAATGTGTTTTGATTAAACAACAACAACAAATGTACCCTACACCGTCTTTTATTTTTTAACAAACAAATTTTTAGTGAAGTATAGTTTTGTTTTGTTTTGTTTCTCATTGTGTGCTAGAGGAGACTGGTGGGCTACAGTCCATGGGTTATAGACTCAGACACCATGGAGTGGCTGAGCATATAGTTGATTTCCAATCAGCAAACCAATTCAGTTACATGAATTTTTTTTCAGATTTTTTTTCCATTACGATATTGAAAATAGTTCCCTGTGCTATACAGTAGGCCCTTGTTGTTTATGTGTATTGTAATATATAGTAGTGTATATCTTTTAATCCCAAACTCCTAATTTATCCCTTATCCCACCTCTCCCCTTTGGTAACCATACATTTGTCTTCTATGTCTTTGAGTCTATTTCTGTTTTGTAATTATTTATGAAATTATTTATTTCATTTTGTGTCAATACTTAGATTTCACATATAGGTAACAGTGGCAGGCAGTGGTGGCTCAGAGGTTAAAGCATCTGCCCACAATGCGGGAGACCTGGGTTCAATCCCTGGGTTGGGAAGGGCCTCTGGAGAAGGAAATGGCAACCCACTCCAGTATTCTTGCCTGGAGAATCTCATGGACAGAGGAGCCTGGTGGGCTATAGTCCACGGGGTCGCAAAGAGTCGGACACGACTGAGCGACTTCACTTTCACTTTCTATAGGTAACATCTTATGATATCTGTCTTTCTCTGTCTGACTTACTGCACTTAGTACAATGATCTCTAGGTCCATCTATGTTATTGCAAATGGCATTATTTCATTCTTTTTCATGACTGAGTAACATCCCATTATATATATATATATATATATATATACACCACATTTTCTTTATCCATTCATCTGTCTATGGACACTTAGGTTGCTTCCGTGTCTTGGCTATTGTAAATAATACTGCTATTATTTATTTACATTTGGATGTATGCATCTTTTCTAATTAGAGTTTTCATCTTTGCCAGATATTCGCCCAGAAGTGGGATTGTTGGAGCTTATGGTAACTCTGTTTCTAATTTTTTAAGGAACATCCATACTCTCCTCCATAGTTAGTCTTCTGTCTTTAAAGGAACATGACTTACCTGATCATTTAATTTTGCCTCTAGCTATTCTGAATATATCTTCAAGTACAGCAGGAAAGGATGGCAAATTTTGATTATCGAGAATATTCCCGCCAAAAATGTGGATGTTCAAATATTTGTTGAATAAAAAAGGAATAAATACATTTTACATTTATTTCACATCTAGTAATTGCATCCCTACTTTTCCCTACCTGCAGGCCATAATCTACCTCCATTTCCAGAATCAGTCACTATTTGGTCCACCATGCTTTTTACTTATTTATTTGTCCTCTATCATATTCCTAAAATATAAAACCCATTAAAAATCAATTAGTGTAGCCCATCATATTGTGCTATACAGAAAAACTATGTATTATCCCCTTTGATCAGAAATGTATTTGACAAAATTTAACACCCAATCATATTAAAACATTACATAAAATATAATTTGATGGACATACCCTTAACATAGTATTATTTACCTTAGTCCCCAAATCAACACCCTACATATTGGAAAACAATACAGGTGGTGTTTTTTTTTCCCCACTGTCATTTTTTTCCACTGAAATTAGAAAAAAGACAAGAATGCCCAAGATCTCCTGTATTACTTAACATGACATTGAAGGCATTATTAGCCAATACAATGAAACCAAAGGAAGTAATTAGGAACATAAGGTCTGGAAAGTAATATGTAAATCAGTGGTTATTTACTAATGATATAGTAATAAATCAGGGAAATCATCCCTTCTCCTTTGTACTCTGCTGCTCCTATCCAGTGCTGTCAGGATAACCACACTAGGCTTGCTTCTTTTGAGAAGACCATCAAAGAGACACCACTTTGCTGCTAAGCCCTAACTGCCTGCCTACCTGAAGTTAAACTTGCTTCCCCTAGATTGAAGGCTATGATGCGTTCCCTTGATTGCACAGTTTGACATTTAACTTTTGTGAGTATATATCTGCCAGTCAATATGTGTGTATATATATATATATATATATATATATAACACAAATGGTGAAAAGTAAGATTTCCAGATCTTCCCTCCAAAAACTTAATACCAGATGCATCACAATTGGTGTTCAAAAGGCTCTATGTTGCTGCTGTAACAAATCACCACAAACTCAATGGCTTAAAGCACCACCAGTACACTGTATTACTGTTCTGGAGGGAGGAAGCATGAAACAAGAAGCATGGCCTGACATCAACTTCTTAGCCAGTCTGTGTGCCTTCCTGAGGCTCTAGGGGAAACCTCTGTCCTCGCCTTCTCCAGCTTCTCTAGGCTGCTTGCATTCCTTGATTCATGGCTCTTTTCTCCATCTTCAAAGCCAACAAGTATGGGCAGGATAATTTTCATGTTGCCCCCTCTTTGGTTGTCTCTCTATACTGCCTCCCTCTTTCACCTGTAAGAACTCTTGCATGGACACACCTGGATAATCCAGGATAATCTGCCCATCTGGAGATCAGTTGATCAGCAATCTTAATTCTGTCTGCAACTTTAATTCCCTTGTTCATGTAACCTATGAAGCGATTTAGCATGCACCAAGCACCAACATACTCACAGATCCCGGAATTAGGACATGGACATCTTTGGAGGACTATTTTTCTGCCTACAGCATGCTGTTAGATGACACAGCCCCAATTGTACAAATTGAGAAAACTTCGTCCAAGCATGGATTAGAGTAAAATACTCCTGTCTCTCAGACCAGAGTAATCTTCACATAGCAGACTCAATACACTTTATATAACTTTAGTCCTTCCCCAGTAAAAATGAATAGTGCTCCAATTACCCCATTTATAAAGTTTAATAGATAGATTAAACTTTCTAATCTAAAGTAGTGTATCTAATAGGTAGATACATTGTTTAGAAAGCATAATACACACTATAGACATGCATGTTACCTTTAAAATTCAAAATTCATTGCCTAATACTGTTTTTAGTGTAGTAGTGTCACAAAGGGAGAAGGCAATGGCACCCCATTCCAGTACTCTTGCCTGGAAAATCCCATGGAAGGAGAAGCCTAGTGGGCTGCAGTCCATGGGGTCGCTAAGAGCAACCTGACTGAGCAACTGAGCAACTTCACTTTCACTTTTCACTTTCATGCATTGGAGAAGGAAATGGCAACCCACTCCAGTGTTCTTGCCTGGAGAATCCCAGGGACAGGGGAGCCTGGTGGGCTGCCGTCTATGGGGTCGCACAGAGTCGGACACAACTGAAGTGACTTAGCAGCAGCAGCAGCAGCAGTGTCATGAAGATGACAGCAAAAGCAAATTATGCAATTGAGATTTTAACAAATATTTCTGCCAGTGAAACTTGAAAATCTGAGTGCTGATGTGAGAAGCATGTTGTTCTCTTATTAAACATACTTGCACACATCTAAAGGGACTTCCTTTCACAGCACTGAAATTTGATGTTTGATCTTCAGGTTCAAATTTCAGCTGACACACTACAGTTACCCCATTTTTTTAAATTAATAAGTGTCTGAGATTCTTTTTCTGGGAAAGGTCAGCATTCAGTATTATCATTAAGTGACATCTCTCTCTTTTTTGTGAGGCAGCAGAGGTTGGAAGCACAAAAATCAGGGAAACCAAAGAGGTGAACACCTTTATCAGCATGACATTCAGGGACTGCCTGACAAAGAGAGTCCAGTGATTTGTTCTCTTCTGTTTTGACTCCAGAAAAAAAGGTGCTGTCAACCTCATTTAGAGGGTTATTCCACATTTCTACTTATTAGGTGCTCTTTTCACTCAATTTTCCTCTTTTATCACAACCCAGTACCCTTGGTTATTATCTTTCGCTGCCATTCCTACATTGTCAGCTGAACTTACCCAGATAATTTTGATCCATGAAAAGAACAAATTAGCCCCTGTATTCTGCAAAGAGGTGCTCAGCCTCTTTGGAGAAAGATGATGCAGGCAGAGGAGGAAATTAAAAGGCCGACACCGTGACTGAGCCAGGAACCCTGAGATTAAGAAGAAACAGGGGATTGTCATCTCAAGAATAACCTGTTCATTCTTGCTGTGGTGTTGACTGAGGTTCAGTACCTAAGAATCCCTGAAAATTTCAGGCTTTCTTAGTTCTGGACATTTCCAAGGAGGATGATGGTTGTGGGTAGGGAGGACTGAAAGGATACAGCTGGGCTCCTGGGAAAGAGTCAATTCCATGTAATTCTACTGCAAATTGCCAGTTTCTTTCCTTGCCACTGATGATATGGAGATCATAATATATGGCCGCTATACTTCAAAACCTTAAACTATAAACTTGTTCTTAAAAATTTGCAGTGTGTGGCAATGGCTCTTAGTGAAATTTATTGTGATGGCCTTTTCTCAATATATACAAATATCAAATTATTATATAGTACACCTAAAACTAATATAATGTTATATGTCAATTATATTACAATTTTTATATACACAGTGGGGCCTTGAATAACACATAGTTTGGAGCATCAACACTCTGTGCAGCTGAAAATTTTTATATAACTTATAGTCGGTCCTCTCTATACATGATTCTTCTATACCTATGGTTCCATATTTGTAGATGCAACCAACCTCAGATTGTGTAGTATTCATGGTATTTCCTACCGAAAAAAATCTGGGTGTAAGTGGACCCATGAAGTTCAAACTTGCATTGCTCAAGTGTCAAGGCATTTGTAATGTTAGGAAAAATAAAGGAAAGAAGACATTAATTTCACTATGAGTTAAAGTGAAACTCATAGTGATGTTAAGGAATGAATTAAGGAGGGGATGAGGAGTTGGAACACTTTCATATTTAAAAAAATAAAGTTATTTGAGGATGATGATGTTTGGTTCCTCATTTTAATCCCAGTTCTTCAGCAGTGTAGGGAGTCTTGAGTGTACTACTAAGAAATTTGATTTTTTTTCCTCTATTTGATGTAGAATTATCATTTAGTAGAAGAAAGAAAGGACTTGGTAGTCATTTAAACTTTGGTTTGAGAATCACTGGGGGAAGTGTCAAAAGGCATTTAACTATCTTTAGTCTTAATGCCCTTGTTAGAAAGGGTAGCAGGAAAAGGTGTCAGATTATAGACTTGTTTTGTCAATAAGATAAGAAAATACTCAGATGTTTGGAAACATCCAGCATGAATCATGCAAATCTAACGATTTCAATAAATGATAGCAATTCCATTCCTTGTTCTCTTCCTGCTTCCCTTGCTTCTTCCATTTTCCCTTCTAATGGAACATCAATAAAGATATTAAACAGAAATGTAATTAAGAAGACAATATCATTTGGACTATCATAGACCCCACCTTACTTGCTTCACCACCTGCATCCACTCAGCTTCCATCAAGATATCCCACCCCCTACTTCCAATATTCACTCCTTATTCCACATTACCATATCAAAGATGGTATATGGTTATCCTAGTGATAGAATGAGGAGGCATTAGACTTAGGGTCCTGTTTATGAATCCAAGTAATAACAGATTATAGAAAATAAGTTTAATTAGAACCTCAGGGACAGTCAGGTGTGAAAGAGACAAGCATTAATTGGGTAGGAAATGACTTGTAAAAGTCTTAAGATCATGTCAAACTTGAGATCTTGGTTTAAACGTCTTATTTCACTGAGTAGGTAACTGAAACCCAGAGGTCAGGCCAGGATTCAAACTCATGCTTCTAAGTCAGGAGTATGTTCATTTACACAGGTGTTTTACAATGTGATGGTGGACCACCAGGGCAAATGATGTGGGTGCCCCATGGATGTTGGTTTCAGTTAAGCCTGAAACCAAATGTACAAAGTCTGGAGCAGCTCTCCCAAAGTTAGAGAAGTATTCAGTGAAAGTCACATGTGAAATGAGTTGTTTTCCTCTTCCATCTGCTTGTTATATTCTCTGCATGACTTCTTTAAATGTTCTGCTTTTATCATATTCTGTGCTGTGAACAAAATTCTGTTTGTGAACAATTTTGTGATGGGTGTAACCTCATTTTAGTCACTCACTGATAGTCACTAATTCATCCTTCACTTTTTCAATCAATTTATGCTGTTCATGAATTACCATATTATCTTCCACTGGAGAAGGCAATGGCACCCCACTCCAGTACTCTTGCCTGGAAAATCCCATGGACGGAGGAGCCTAGTGGGCTGCAGTCCATGGGATCGCGAAGAGTCCGATAGGACTGAGCGACTTCACTTTCACTTTTCACTTTCATGCATTGGAGAAGGAAATGGCAACCCACTCCAGTGTTCTTGCCTGGAGAATCCCAGGGACAGGGGAGCTGGTGGGCTGCCGTCTATGGGGTCGCACAAAGTCGGACACGACTGGAGCGACTTAGCAGCAGCAGCAGCAGCAGCTTCCACTGGAGTTGAGGCCTGGGTTTTCCTAAGTTTCATAAACAAACTGCTCTGCTGTATGAACAGAGTCTGACTAAATTCTGATTGATCGAGCCACTTGTGGTTTGAGAGGTAGAAAACATGTGGATTTCATGTGCTCTGTAGACCATCTAACAGCTTTTATGTATTTCACATGAATGTTTGGCAATGTGTCTATCTTTTTTTTTAATGTGTATATTTATTTTTTTAATATAAATTTATTTATTTTAATTGGAGGTTAATTACTTTACAATATTGTATTGGTTTTGCCATACATCAACATGAAACCGCCACAGGTATACACATGTTCCCCATCCTGAACCCCCCTCCCTCCTCCTTCCCCGTACCATCTCTCTGGGTCATCCCAGTGCACCAGCCCCAAGCATCCAGTATCATGCATCGAACCTGCACTGTGATTCATTTCATATATGATATTACACATGTTTCAATGCCATTCTCCCAAATCATCTCACCCTCTCCATCTCCCACAGAGTCCAAAAACCTGTTCTATATATCTGTGTCTCTTTTGCTTTCTTGCATGCACAGTTACCGTTACCATCTTTCTAAATTCCATATATATGCATTAATATACTGTATTGGTATTTTTCTTTCTGGCTTACTTCACTCTGTATAATAGGCTCCAGTTTCATCCACCTCATTAGAACTTATTCAAATGAATTCTTTTTAATGGCTGTGTCTTTCAACAGATTCTGTGATTCAATACCTTTATAAGCAACATCTTCCCTTAGGGTGACCAAGGCAGGAAAAGAGAAATTGAGATTCTTGTTAAAGACTGCTTTGTTACAAATTTCTGTTCTACTCCTTAACAGCTAGCCCTAGACAAATCACTAGTATTTCTAAGCCTCAGTTGCCTCATCTGGATGTGATAATTGTACCTACCTCATAGGGATTTTTTCAGAATCAAATCTGATAATGCATGTCAGATACCTAATGTAGTCCCTGGCTTATCTAAGCATTTCACAAACATTGGCTATCAACATCATCATCATCATTATGATAAGTGGCTAAAATCCATATTTATTTTTATTATGCCAATTACAAGTCTGCTCTTATAAAGATGAAATAGGAATATAAAATTTTACAGTGATGAAATGCCTCAGGTTTCCATGTAAGTCAGGGAGGTGTTCACTGTAGTCTGGTTTGCAAATTTTGCACATGTAATGGTTTTCTCTCATAGTGGCAAGTCTTGTAGCTTAGTTCATTTAGCACTGATTTTCAGTTATACCATCCTCCACCACAGGAGGTAAGGGAACTAAATCTTTATTTTCCCTGCCAGTTGATGAAGTTGAAATAGAAGACTTCTAGGAAGAGCTTCATTTTCCAAATAGAAAGGCAAAAGAATAAGCTCTCTTAAAGTCCAGATCTTGGTATTTAAAGCCAGTCTCCAGTAAGAGACCAGAGCTCCTTAGGTAAAGGGCTTATTCTAGGATAGGGACAGGGAATACACAAGATAAGCTGGGTGCATTTTGTGCCAGAAAGTAAGGAAGTGCTCAAAACAACAACAGCAAGCCAGGGTTGGGGGGAGTGTGTCAAAGGGACATAGGAACTGACTGAAGGAGCTCACACCAGTAGCCAAAGCTAAAATAATTTGAGAAAAAAAGGAAACAAAGTAGAACTGGACTCTAACCTAAAGCATCAGATAAATGTCCATAGACCTACATGAATATTAATAAAGTCTTCACAATACAAACGAATGGGAGGAAAGAGACAATTCTCTTAGGCAGAATCCCAAATAACGCCGCTTATGCTTTCAGAGATAGGCTTTCATTCCATAAGTATTTACATATATATATATATTATTATTATTATTCATGACAGTAACCACGATGCAGCCCTGCGATTTGCCCCAGCTCAGCCCAGTTCTCACGCTGAATCTGTCTGCTCCACCAAAGCACAGTTGCAGAGCCATTCCTCTCCATACTTCCTCCATGCATCCGTGACCAGGGCCCACACTCTCTCTTATGGATGAAGAAGAAATCAAGGACAGTGCTTGTGGTTGTTTCACAGGGTAAACTGAGCAAGGACCAAGCAAAGGTTTAAGGGAGACATGGGTAGTCATCCAGCTGATGAGTCCACAGGCAAATCCTGGCTGTGCTTTGGACACTAATGAAAGTGTCATGACCGAGCCCCTCAAGGGGGGACAAGAACAGTGCTCACTCGGGAGGAGTTGAGTCTTCCTGGAATACTGATTCCACTCGCGCTATAGAGTGCTTCCAATTCCGGTGCCTCATCTAAGGTCACACAGTTCCTTCCACCTTTGCACATTTTCGGCTCCCCCTTCTGCTCAACAAAGCCTAGGGAAAGAAATGACTTTCTCATCTCATAGATGGAAACTCTCCCTATCTTCATATATTCTAGATCTGTTGTAAATGCCGTGAATTGTTTCTATTGACTACCAAGATTTAGGATTTTGAATCTCAAAACCATTGTTCTTCTGCCATGTCCTTTATCCAAGACACTTAATAAACAGCCTAGCTTAAAGAGAAACAAGTGTTGATAGAACTGGAAATAAAAATCATGATCAGAAATATCTGCTTCAATCTCTCTCTTTCCTCTTTTCCTCCTTCCAGCCCTTTGAAGCATCTATATAGTCCAAAGATCATAATGCAAGATAGAAAGTTCCAAGTGCCTCAAGGCATGTACAGGGGAAACGAGAGGCAGATGACAGAGGGAGTATTGTCAGTTTTTACATACACCTTGAAGGATGGGAATTTGAACATGCAGGACTTTTAAAAGTACATTCTTGGCAGAAAGAGCAGCCTGGAACTAGGGAGAGAGCATGACGTACCCATTCATAGCAACCATGGCTTGGCCAGTTTGTTTGGGGCACAGGCCTGATTAGATAGGGCTTCAAATATGAGACAAAGAGGTTTGGACTTTGCTGTAATTAAAAGACGCTTACTCCTTGGAAGAAAAGTTATGACCAACCTAGATAGCATATTCAAAAGCAGAGACATTACTTTGCCAACTAAGGTCCGTCTAAGTCAAGGCTATGGTTTTTCCAGTGGTCATGTATGAAAGTGAGAGTTGGACTGTGAAGAAGGCTGAGCGCCGAAGAATTGATGCTTTTGAACTGTGGTGTTGGAGAAGACTCTTGAGAATCCCTTGGACTGCAAGGAGATCCAACCAGACCATTCTAAAGGAGATCAGCCCTGGGATTTCTTTGGAAGGAATTATGCTAAAGCTGAAACTCCAGTACTATGGCCACCTCATGTGAAGAGTTGACTCATTGGAAAAGACTCTGATGCTGGGAGGGATTGGGGGCAGGAGGAGAAGGGGACGACAGAGGATGAGATGGCTGGATGGCATCACGGACTCGATGGACGTGAGTCTGACTGAACTCCGGGAGTTGGTGGTGGACAGGGAGGCCTCGCATGCTGCAATTCATGGGGTTGCAAAGAGTCGGACACAACTAAGGGACTGAACTGAACTGAACTGAACTGGACAGTGTTAGGACCTGCTGAAGGTGTAAGAGCAGAGGAAGAACATAAGAGAAATGATGCTGTGTAAAATGTGCTACCAACTATCTAAAAGACAAGAATTGAAAATGGAAACAGCAAGAATGATTATTAACTATCAGGTGAGAAATTACAAGGGCCTAAACTAGGACAATGGCCACCCGAGACAATATACTTGCTCAGAGCTGAACACATAGCTTCAAGTTTTATCCAAATTGCTTTATTAAACCCTTATCATAAGACAATGAGTTATATTATTATTACCCTACTTTGCAGAAAAAGAGACTACAACTAAGGTTGAATGACAATCTTCGGGACAGTCCTGGATGATATCTCTTTCCATAGTGTAATTTTGAGGTAGCTGCTCTCCCAGAGGGCCACCCATCAGTTCGTCTCCTCCGGGATGTGCCATTCCTCCATGCGGGGGTAGAATCTGTTCATCCCTCCTCTTTGCCCAATGGAATGTAGCAGATGTGACACTTGGCCACTGTGGGCATCACTTTAGGGTTGACTTGCAATTGTCACCTATGTTTTGTAAAACACTCATTTGTGCAGAAGTCCTGTCTCAGAACCAAGCCACCATGCTGTAAGATACCCACGGCGCGTGGAGGCCACGTATATGTTCTTGGGTTGACAATTTAGTGGAGCTCCTGTCAATACCAAGCACCAACTGCCAGAGGTATGAGAGTATCATCTTGGACATTCAGCCCAGGTGAATCTTCAGATGACACAATCCCAGACAACAACCACACAAATATGACAAGTGAGAATTGTCCAGCCAATCCTGGGCAACACAGAGAATCATGAGAGCTACTTAATTTCTGTTTTAAATCTCTAAATTTTAGGGTGATATATTCCATGCTGCTAAGTCATTCAGCCGTGTCCGACTCTGTGCGACCCCATAGACGGCAGCCCACCAGGCTCCTCCGTCCATGGGATTTTCCAGGCGAGAGTACTGGAGTGGGGTGCCATTGCCTTCTCCGGATATATTCCATAGCAGTAGATAATAGAAACAATTATTAGTGGTAACTCCTTTGCTCACTGTGGACAACGTACTGTATGGTTAACCTACCTATGGGAAGCACAAATAACTGGTACAACCAGAACTCAAACCCAGTTAACTCTAAGCTTCACTACCTAAAAAAGGAAATGATGTAGGGGTGTAAATTTCCAGGGAACATAAGATGTTTTATTAATCTCTTCACACTCCAGATTACCAGACATCTCGTAAGTGTTGAATGAAAAAATGTTTATTAAGGGAGTAATTAAGTAAATGAATAGGTTAAAGGTTGAATGACAGTCAACTTCCCTTAGCTAGCTAGTAAGACAGTTGGGGAGACCATCCTCCACATTCCTCTATAACACACTTTTGCAGAAAAATAAGCCAGTGGATACATTTATCAATTCACCACATAGTCCCATTACCTTTCCTTCAGCCTAATCCTTAAACATTGTGGGGAGGAAAGGGCAAGGAAAAAAGTACACGATAAAACTTAGTATGCGGTTTTAGTAAACTCCAGGATAGATTTTTTTTGAAAGAATGATGAATTTTTTTTTTCTGAAATAGAAATTATGCCAAGCTTTTATAATAATTCAGGCCTTCCTCAAGCACGTCTCTTATAAATTTTAACATTAGCATCCTTGGTGCAACTTAGCTGCAAGTAATGTGTTTTGTTTGTTTTTTTTTTCTTTAACTCTATTCTTCTCCTAGAGCTCATTAAAAGCTCTCACTCCTCTAATGATTTCTGGGCTGCAAGTTAGACTTAGTGTGCAAGGAGCACTGGGTGCCTAAATGTCAGATCTATTTCTCCGCTGAAAGTGCTGTTGCTGGTGAGGCATTTGTCTTCTGCGGGATGTGCTTACTGTGGCTGGTTAATTCCATTCTTCCTGAAGGGAAGCTGGCCTCCTGAATCCAAAGCTATGTTCAGGCCAACCAAGCTTCAGCATGGAGAACTGCACCCTGGGTCATGCAACATCCCAGTGTGTTTTTAACTGAAGGAGAGATTATTGATGTTGCCACAGGGCCTTTCAACTGAGCAGGCATAGACCTGTGTTTTATTTATCCACATGTTTCCAGTGCTTGTCACAGTGTCTGCAACCCAGGTAACTGTCCAGTAAAGGTTCCTCTGCTTTAGCCTCACTTTCTTCCCTTCTTTCCAGGTGATCCATTAATAAATATTTAATCAGTGTTTGAAATTCCGTAATTTCACCTTTTTAATAATTCTTAAATCCAGCCCCTCTCAGCTCCATTTTCCTTCTTGTTGCCAGGGTCCAGGCCACCATTCTCCCTAGACTGAATTCTTGGACAGCCTTCTAATTAATATCCTCTTCCCCCATCCATGCTCCCCATTGATACCAAAGGAAAGTGAATCATGCTGCTTACAGCACTTCAAGAACTCCCCTTTGTCCCTCTTAAAACAGAAAAAAATAAATCTAAAATCTTCACTATTTATTCAAGGTCCTTCTTAATCTGGTCCCTCAATTATTTATTATCTTATTTCTCAAGCCAGACTCCTCATTGCCAGAGAACTTTATGCTCTTTCCTTTATTGTGTCACACTGCATGATTCTTCCTGACCCTGGAGCAGTCTTCCTGCCATTTTGGCTTGCCAAAATTCTACTATTTGTTTATGACCCAGTGAAAATGCTTTCAATATTCTCAAATTCTTTTCTACATCATCTTTCTTATTTAAATGAATTGTTCCTTCCTGCATTCCTGCATTGCACTCTGTTTATCCTATTAACTCTTAGCCAGGAAAGCATCTGGGTGAAAAGCCCAAATCTGGAGACTGCCTGCTAATTTGAAGCCCAGGCTCTGCCACTTACTGGCCTGGTAAACTTGAGCAATTTTATCTGTCTTTCTCAGTTTCCTCATCTATAAAACGGGAATAAGAACAGTATAAAATTGTAGGAGTGCTATGACAATTAAATGACTTAATTGTCTGATACATTGAAAATGTTCTGTAAGCATCTCTTCATTTTTCTTTTATTTTTTTTTCTTTTTTCCTTTTTTTTTTTA
>SJYQ01000809.1:1618226-1712816 GCA_006410935.1 Redunca redunca
CTTTCTTTCTTTCTCTTATTCTAGCAATTGAGGGGTTGCTTTAGAGGGAGAAAGGAATAATGGAGAAATTTACCAAAAATTGCAACATAATTTAACACATATCTCCCAATATAAATATATATGTATATATATTATATATATATGTATGTATATATATGTATATATTATAAGAATTAAGACATTCAGCAGATACCACTGCCAAAACAAGACATTATAAAATATGTTCATCTATGAAAAAGCACAAAATAAGACTAAGTATCTGTGCATCTAGATATTAGGTTAAGACATAAGTAATTTCCATTGTTGTTTAGTGGCTAAGTCATATCCAACTCTTTTGTGACACCATAGCCTGTGGTTCACCAGGCTCCTCTGTCCATAAAATTTCCCGGGTAAGAATACTGAAGTGAGTTGCCATTTCCTTCTCCAGGGGATCTTCCTGACCTAGGGATCAAACCCAGGTCTCCTTCATTACAGGAGGATCTTTTTAACACGGAGCCACCTGGGAAGCCCAAATAATTACTGCTTACAATGGCACCCCACTCCAGTACTGTTGCCTGGAAAATCCCATGGATGGAGGAGCCTGGTGGGCTACAGTCTATGGGGTCGCCAAGAGTCAGACACGACTGAGCAACTTCACTTTCACTTTTCACTTTCATGCATTGGAGAAGGAAATGGCAACCCACTCCAGTGTTCTTGCCTGGAGAATCCCAGGGACAGGGGAGCCTGGTGGACTGCATCTATGGGGTCGCACAGAGTTGGACACGACTGAAGCGACTTAGCAGCAGCAGCAGCATACCTAAAATAGATTTTTAAAGGTGTGGCTCAGAGGTTAAAGCCTCTGCCTGCAATGCAGGAGACCTGGGTTCGATCCCTGGGTTGGGAAGATCCCCTGGAGAAGGGAATGGCAACCCACTCCAGTGTTCTTGCCTGGAGAATCCCATGGACGGAGGAACCCGGTGGGCTACAGTCCATGGGGTCGCAAAGAGTAGGACACGACTGAGCGACTTCACTCACTTAAAGGTGTCAAAGAGTCTAATGCATTCAAAATGCTACCTAGCTGTTTAAAATTTAATAAAAAAAAATACTGCACAGGGCTTAACATAATAAATTTCCACTTCCTTCTGTTCTCTTCCTTGCAAAACATGTAAACAAGCTCCCTGGCAGGGGATTTTCAGACAGAAAGATACATTTGTATGTAAGTTTTAGGATGGTGAAATTGTTACAAGTGAATAAAACAATTACTGCTGTTGTATTTTCCAAATGAAAGTAATGTATTCTTAAAGGAGACTTATTTCCCCCTTTTTAAGCAAAGATTTTGTACTAAAAGTGTTCAGAAAGTTCCCAGGGATTATTTCACTATTCAAGCACAGTATTACAGATTCTAAGAGTAGAGAGTGAATGATAATTAACTCTGCAGATTGTGAAAGTGAAAGTGCAAGTCACTCAGCCGTGTCTGACTCCTTGCCAGCCCATGGACTGTACAGTCCGTGGAATTCTCCAGGCCAGAATACTGGAGTGGGTAGCCCTTCCCTTCTCCAGGAGCTCTTCCCAGTGCAGGGATCGAACCCATGTCTCTCTCATTGCAGGTGGATTCTTTACCAGCTGAGCCACAAGGGAAGCCCAAGAATACTGGAGTGGGTAGGCTATCCCTTCTCCAGTGGATCTTCCCAACCCAGGAATGAACCATTGATTGTGAAAGCTTTTGTAATCTCTCACTTCAAGCATGGCCGGCCAGGGAAGATATGTCCATGTGAGTCATAAAGGAATTGAAAAGTGAAAGAAATCGCTCAGTCGTGTCTGACTCTTTGTCAACCCCATGCACCAGGCTCCTCCGTCCATGGGATTCTCCAGGCAAAAGAATACAGGAGTGGGTTGCCATTTCCTTCTCCAATAAAGGAATTAGACAAACATACAAAATCAACTAAATATATCTTCTATATGTTCTTCTCTTGATTTCCCTGGAACTTGGGGTTTATAAGATAAATAAAAAGAAGGTTCGTAATAATAGTTATGTTTATTGACCATCTTCCAGATGAGAGTCATTATTGCTAAGTCTTTCACAGATACTAATTTATTTAATCTTTATAATGACTGGGAGAGTAGGTATTGCAATCCACTTTTTCCAGCTGAGGAAATCAGTCATCAGAGAGGCTAAATGAGTTATCCAGGGTTGCAGAGTCAGAGAATGACAGTGCTGGGGTTCAAGTCCACATTTTGAACCACTGTGCCATGCTTTGTACCATTCAGAGCATATCATCAAAGACTAAGGGTCCCTAGTCATCTAGAAAGCAGCTGACCAAGAGATTGCTTATCTAGCCCAATTGTTTCATTTCACCAGTGAGGAAATTAAAGCTAAAATGTGGTGTACTGGGACAACCCAGAGGGATGGGAAAGGGAAGGAGGTGGGAGTGGGTTTCGGGAAGGGGGGGGACATAAGTACAGCTGTGGCTGAGTCATGTCAGTGTATGGCAGAAACCATCACAATATTGTAAAGTAATTAAGCTCCAATTATCATAAATAAATTAATTTTAAAAATAAAAATAATAAAAGAAAAAAAAACTGGGGAAGGCCCTTCTGCAGAGTTAGCTGAGGCTAGAAGTCAGGTTTCCTGGATCTCAGCTCAGTATCATTTCTTCCTTTTCACATGTTCAATATAGAATGGATCTTCTTTGTCTTAAGACACCCATATTCCAGGTCACCCGAGCAACACCATAATCTGCTCCAGGAATCTCAGCTTTGGCTGCACTGCAGTCATGTGGGGAACATCTTTCTTTTAAATGCCAAAACCAGACTATAACTCAAGAATTTTTTATATGTTTTGCTCTGGAATGATACCAGGACTTCATACTGCCTCTGTTTGAATGTATTATCTGCTGCTGCTAAGTTGCTTCAGTCGTGTCCAACTCTGTGCAACCCCATAGACGGCAGCCCAAAAGGCTCCCCCTTCCCTGGGATTCTCCAGGCAAGAACACTGGAGTGGGTTGCCATTTCCTTCTCCAATACATGAAAGTGGAAAGTGAAAAGTGAAAGTGAAGTTGCTCAGTCGTGTCCAGCTCTAGCGACCCCATGGACTGCAGCCTACCAGGCTCCTCCATCCATGGGATTTTCCAGGCAAGAGTACTGGAGTGGGGTGCCATCGCCTTCTCCATGAATGTATTACAGGATTCTCTTTTCATGTGCACAACAGCTCTTTCATTTCCATCTCCCTGACCAAAAGCAACCTAAGCAAACTCTGCTCAGATCTTGAACTTTTGCATCTCAGGAAATGGCACCACCAGGTTGCTCAGATCAGAAACTCTGCCTTTATCCTTAATTCCTCTCTCTCACTTTCATCTACATCCAATCTATCAGCTTGTATCAGATGTTGAGTAAAGGTTTGTTTGTTTGTTTGTTTTTTGTAATGAAAAAATGCAGACTGTTATTGTGAGAGGTCCAGCATGGGTCTCCATTTGTAAGGATACAAATGTTTAAGTGATAAACATTTGTGTGTGTGTGTGTACACATACTCTTATCTTTCTGGATGGCTCCTCCTGTCATTCCTACATGGCTTTGAGGCACAGGGCTCCCTTCTGAGAGAGTCACATTCCAGACTCTCTAAAGAGAGTCCCGCAACTCTGACATCCTTGCACCTCTACAAGAAGGCTTGGACCACTTTGTTTTTTTAACTGGAGGATAATTGTTTTACAGCGTTGTGTTAGTTTCTGCTGCACAACAGTGTGAATCAGCTATAAGAATACATGTATCCCCGCCCCCTGGGGCCTCTCTCCCAGCTACCCCCTTCCATCCATCTAGGTCCTCACAGAGCACCAAGCTGAGCTCCCTGGGTTACAAAGCAGCTCCTTGCCAGCTATCTACTTAATACACGGTAGTGTCTATATGTCAGTGCAACTCTCAGCTCGTCCCACCTTCCTTCCCTTCTTTTGTGCACAAGTTGAACTGCTTTTGAGCTCTCATATCTTGTAGCTTTATTCTTCCCACCTATCTCTCTTACTTTCCTCATCATTGGCATATGCACAAGTAATCTGTGTGGCCCTGAGGAGGATTCTTGACTCTGGGAAAAGAGCTGACAGAGAAAGGTGCTTCAAAGCAATAATCTCCACCACTTTTTAGTCAAGCAAGCAATAAATGACTGCCGAGACTGATTAAACAGCAAGTCAAGCGGAGGCCTGTAATCACTCATGAGTGCTCTCTATCTGGCTAATGCTGCCACAAAGACAAAACACTCTTCTGACTTCCCACCCCACAGCTTCCCTCTCGAAGAGCCCTGACAGAGCCTAGACTGTGACCATTCACATTCAGAAGAGTCCACAGTGGCTAACAATTTAAAAGTCAGAAAGCTATAAAAGGGATTTTTTTTTTCTGATAATCATGAGGCCACATGACAGGTACACTATTTCCAAGTTTGGATTTTGTATTGTTTCTGAGAAATAAAAAAAGATGTTAGAGCCTCTGCCAAATAGAAGTAAATATGAGCAACATAGGAAATCTTGAATTTTCTAGCAGCCACATTAAAAATAGTAAAAACACACGAGATGAGTTTTAATCATATATTTTTCCTAATATATCAAAAATTATCATTTTCATTTATAATAAAGTATTATTAGTGAAATACTTTACAGTCTGTCTTCATGCTCTTCAAAACCCAGTATCTAGCTCATGCTTATAATGCATCCCAGTTTGGATGTTAAATTTTAAACAGTTTAAGTGAAATGTAGTCCTACCAAAACTTCAGTTATATTTAATGGAAAAATAGTATAAGCTTTAACTAAAAGTAATTAAAATTAAGTAAAATTAGAAATTTAGTTCATTGGTTATCCTATCCACATTTCATTTGCTTAAAGCCATGAGTGACTTCATGTTAGATAATACATTAGACAAAATGCTAGACAACACGTCTTCATATTAGACAACACATCTCTAAGGATTAGGATATGAGTGTCACTCGTTCTATAGTATTTACAGGATCATAAAAAGTATCTCAGTTCAGTTCAGTTCAGTTGCTCAGTCGTGTCCGACTCTTTGCAACCCCATGAACTACAGTACACCAGGCCTCCCTGTCCATCACCAGCTCCCGGAGTTCAGTCAAACTCACGTCCATCGAGTTGGTGATGCCATCCAGCCATCTCATCCTGTCGTCCCCTTCTCCTCCTGCCCCCAATTCCTCCCAGCATCAGAGTCTTTTCCAATGAGTCAACTCTTCACATGAGGTGGCCATAGTACTGGAGCTTCAGCTTTGGCATCATTCCCTCCAAAGAGATCCCAGGACTGATCTCCTTCAGAATGGACTGGTTGCATCTCCTTGCAAGGGACTCTCAAGAGTCTTCTCCAACACCACAGTTCAAAAGCATCAATTCTTCAGCGCTCAGCTTTCTTCACAGTCCAACTCTCACATCCATACATGACTATTGGAAAAACCATAGCCTTGACTAGACAGACCTTAGTCAGCAAAGTAATGTCTCTGCTTTTGAATATGCTATCTAGGTTGGTCATAACTTTTCTTCCAAGGAGTAAGTGTCTTTTAATTTCATGGCTGCAGTCACCATCTGCAGTGATTTTGGAGCCCCCCAAAAATAAAATCTGACACTGTTTCCATTGTTTCCCCATCTATTTCCCATTAAGTGATGGGATTAGATGCCATGATCTTCGTTTTCTGAATGTTGAGCTTTAAGCCAACTTTTTCACTCTCCTTTCACTTCCATCAAGAGGCTTTTTAGTTCCTCTTCACTTTCTGCCATAAGGGTGGTGTCATCTGCATATCTGAGGTTCTTGATATTTTTCCTGGCAATCTTGATTCCAGCTTGTGCTTCTTCCAGTCCAGCGTTTCTCATGACATACTCTGCATAGAAGTTAAATAAGCAGGGTGACAATATACAGCCTTGATGTACTCCTTTTCCTATTTGGAACCAGTCTGTTGTTCCATGTCCAGTTCTAACTGTTGCTTCCTGGCCTGCATACAGATTCTCAAGAGGCAGGTCAGGTGGTCTGGTATTCTCATCTCTTGAAGAATTGTCCACAGTTTATTGTGATCCACACAGTCAAAGGATTTGGCATAGTCAATAAAGCAGATATAGATGTTTTTCTGGAACTTTCTTGCTTTTTGTATGATCCAGTGGGTGTTGGCAATTTGATCTCTGGTTCCTCTGCCTTTTCTAAAACCAGCCTGAACATCTGGAAGTTCACGGTTGACGTATTGCTGAAGCCTGGCTTAGAGAATTGTGAGCATGAGTTTACTAGCATGTGAGATGAGTGCAATTGTGCAGTAGTTTGAGCATTCTTTGGCATTGCCATTCTTTGGGATTGGAATGAAAACTGACCTTTTCCAGTCCTGTGGCCACTGCTGAGTTTTCCAAATTTGCTGGCATATTGAGTGCAGCACTTTCACAGCATCATCTTTCAGGATTTGAAATAGCTCAACTGGAATTCTATCACCTCCACTAGCTTTGTTCATAGTGATGCTTTCTAAGGCCCACTTGACTTGGTATGCTTACTCCGAAGAAGAGGTTAAGCAATGGTGACAGGATTTACAGAGATAAAGTAGTACCTACATCTACCAGGAATTAATGAGGCTGACCAGTTAGATTTATAATCTACTTTGTGTGTTTAAAAGTAAGGGAGAATATTGGATGCATTTTTCTTCCTCAGAGAACCCTGACTGATCTGGAATTGAAAGATTTTTTTTGTTTGTTTCTGTTTCTGTTATGTAATATGGGATAATTTTTTCCAAAGTCCCTTCTTTTTACAATACCTGCAAGTGCTCATACAACACATAGTTGATGGGGTGTGAGCTATTTAGCTTTTTTATCATTAGAGCCACATGTTCATTTTGAATTTGGTCTCATTTTTATTCTAAAGCCTTTTCACAGTGTTATGCCAGATGTTTTAATTCAGAGAAAGAGGCTATTTCCCACCCCAGTTTCTCTGAATTATGGACCATAGGTCTCCTTCTTATGAAAAATGCCACTTTTAGACAATGTACCATAAAAGAATAACAAAAATGCAGTGAAAAACAAAGAAGAGAATTACTTGATTTCATCAAGGATGCCAAACAAATGAGAAATGCAACAAAACCTACGTACCAAACTGAGAATAAATAACTAAGGAACTCAGCATAAAGGGAATGGAGTTCAGACTGGTGCTGACTTACCATGACATTGTGGACTTGACAAGCAGGGAGGAGCAAGACAGAGAGGGTCCAAACTGAGTTGAAGACTTGAGTCCATGGTGATGGTCTGTGCAAACTGTATCTTGGTGGAACTTCTAAGAAATCTATGGAAACAAGTGAAGATTGATCAAATGAAAACAAGTGAATGATATTTATTCAGAGTTTATAATTTCAGTTTGGCAGAAACTCAAATGCATGCACAGTAGGGGGAAACCTCTGGAGTGGGGAAAAAAGGAAGACTTCAACTGTGCCCTAATTGGATGCTGCTGGCATGCAGAAGTTGGAAGCAGGTTAACTAGAAGTGGGTCAGGCTATATGATTTCTTAGGAATACATATTTGGTTTTCTATGGTTGATCCTAAGTTAGAAGAGGGGACAAAATTTAAGCAAGCTGGAAATTACTTCCCAGGTCCTAATTTGGAGCCAATGTTGAAGTTGGAGTTGGAGTCTTAGACTGGTTGTGATAAAGCTTCTCTGTCAGCATTCTGTTTTTATATATGGTCTGGCCATGGCTGTTTGCATATAGTGACTCATCACTCCCTGAGTTTTTTGAAGATAAGATTAAATTGGTGATGTTGTCCGCAGCATTGACTACTTCTCCAATAAAGGCATAGATGACCTAAATGTTTCACCAGGCTTCCTTAGTGACTCAGACAGCAGTTTGTCAAGGAAGAAATCAAGCCATGCATGGTCTGCAGAAGTAATGAGTCCTTTTGAGCTTGTAACAAGTCCTCACACTTGAGCTTGCAGGGGTTTCTCAGATTCTAGGAACAAACACCAGCTACAGGGAAAACTCAGAGTCCAATAAGGATCTGGTAGTCAGGTTTCAGAGAAGGCAATGGCACCCCACTCCAGTACTCTTGCCTGGAAAATCCCATGGGCAGAAGCGCCTGGTAGGCTGCAGTCCATGGGGTTGCTAAGAGTTGGACACGACTTCACTTTCACTTTCACTTTTCACTTTCATGCATTGGAGAAGGAAATGGCAACCCACTCCAGTGTTCTTGCCTGGAGAATCCCAGGGACAGGGGAGCTGGTGGGCTGCCGTCTATGGGGTCGCACAGAGTCGGACACGACTAAAGCGACTTAGCAGCAGCAGTCAGGTTTTAATTCTGAGTGACTCCAAGTCAAGGAGGAGGGAACAGAGAGAAAAGCTTAGTTTCGAGGCTAAGGTTTGCAGCCATGAAATTAAAAGATGCTTACTCCTTGGAAGAAAAGTTATGACCAACCTAGATAGCATATCCAAAAGCAGAGACATTACTTTGCCCACTAAGGTCCGTCTAGTCAAGGCTATGGTTTTTCCAGTAGCCATGTATGGATGTGAGAGTTGGACTGTGAAGAAGGCTGAGCACCAAAGAATTGATGCTTTTGAACTGTGGTGTTGGAGAAGACTCTTGAGAGTCCCTTGTACTGCAAGGAGATCCAACCAGCCCATTCTGAAGGAGATTAGCCCTGGGATTTCTTTGGAAGGAATGATGCTAAAGCTGAAACTCCAGTACTTTGGCCACCTCATGTGAAGAGTTGACTCATTGGAAAAGACTCTGATGCTGGGAGGGATTGGGGGCAGGAGGAGAAGGGGACGACAGAGGATGAGATGGCTGGATGGCATCACTGACTCGATGGACGCAAGTCTGAGTGAACTCCAGGAGTTGGTGATGGACAGGGAGGCCTGGCGTGCCTGGCGATTCATGGGGTCACAAAGAGTCGGACACAACTGAGTGACTGAACTGAACTGATTGAAGGAAAGTGGAAGAACTGAAAATTGGTAAGAATCAACAATCTGTGCAAGGTAACAGATCCAAATCCACCTTACAAGTAGCCATCACAACTGATTTATCCACAGTGGGAGAGGAGCCAATTAAGCCTCGACCAGACAAGATAGAGTCTTTGCATGTCCGTCAGTCCCCTGCAATTTGCAAAGTGGTGCAAAATAGCTCAAAGACAATGAACAGCATCAGAATCTGATAACTCAGAAGGGTGTGCATAATGCCCCAAAGAAACACAGAATTTCTCTCTACTGTCTCTTTCTCCCTGTTGATCAAAAAACAATCTCAAAGAGAGATTATTCTTCATCACAGAATAAAGCCATTTTCATTATTGTGGCCTGGTTATTTACATAGATGCAGCAAGAATGACAATTTACCATATAGTTCTTATATTTGCTTTGCTGAAAATTTTTGCAGAGTCTAACACGACTGAGCAACTAAGCATAGCATAGCAACACTCTGCATATAAGTTAAATAAGCAAGGTGACAATATACAGCCTTGACCAATTTTGAACCCAGTCCATTGTTCCATGTACAGTTCTAACTGTTGTTTCTTGACCTGTATACAGGTTTCTCGCTAAGCAGGTAAGGTGGTCTGGTAATCCCATCTCTTGAAGATTTTTTCAGTTTGCTGTGATCCACACAGTCAAAGACTTTAGCGTAGTCGATGAAGCAGAAGATGTTTTTCTGGAATCCCCTTGCTTTTTCTATGATCCAGTGGAAGTTGGCAATTTGATCTCTGGTTCCTCTGCCTTTTCCAAATCTAGCTTGTACATCTGGAAATTCTCAGTTTACATACTGTTGAAGCCTAGCTTGATGGATTTTAAACATTACCTTTGCTAGCCTGTGAAATGAACACAATTGTGCAATAGTTTAAATATTCTTTGGCATTGACCCTTTTTTGGGATTGAAATGAAAACTGACCTTTTCCAGTTCTGTGTCCACTGCTAAACAGACTGTAGTATAGTGTAAACATAGATTGTGTATGCACCCAGAAGCCAAAAATCCCTATGACTTTCTGTATTATAGTGGAATTGACCTCGTGTTATCTTCGAGGTATGTCTGTGCATACATTAGGGACTTAGCGAGGTGGAGAAAGGGCACTGGAAGCAGAAGAAGAAACAGAAGCAAGCATCTAGACATGGAGAAAAGCATGGGATGTTGGGGAACTGCAAGTGTTCAGTATCACTGGAAGGCAGAGTCTGCTAAGGACTGATGAGAGAAAGGTAGCCACTATAAGCTAGATTATGAAATAGAGTGATTTATTTTTAAACTGTCTCATCTCCTGACAGCTAATAAATTTTAGAACCCACTAACCAGACAACTTGGGAGTCTGGGTATGTGCTTATTTCAGTATTGCCTTTCTTTACTCCAAACCAAGAAGGGATTCCTCCTAGAACCTGATTGCTAAGACAGCATCTGAGCAGCTGCATACTGAAATCAGTTTCATTCCTCTTTAGCTAGCTAACGTGAATGTCCTCCTGGCTTTCCTGACTGTGGGATGCATTCCCCAAAATCAAATCTACATTTGCAGCTATCTGGGCTCTGCACCGTGCTTTATGCATAAAGAAGATTTGATAAATACTTGCTGAATCAGTGACTTGCGGAATAGCTTCTCATTTGGGGGATGACTGTGATTTCTTGCATATGAGTCAGTTTTATTCTCCCTAAATGCATTTTGCTTGCAATAACACTCATAATTATTCAGACCATAGTCAACCTGAAAAAAAAAGCTTTATCCTTATCAACCATATTCATAAACATGAGTTACAGAGTCTGAAACATTTTCCAAAGCAGTGTGCTCCAAACCTGCAAAGCAGAGCCACAGGTAAATTGCCTTTTAAAGACATTGCCTCTCAGGAAAAGAAATTAATATGAAAGTTCTGAGGCTGAAACTGTCTTAATTCAGGTTCCCCAGAAGCAGATCGTGACACAAGAATTTTTTGGCAAGTAGATTTGGAATGAAATCCCAGGAAACATCAGTAGGGGGTTGGAGAATGGGGACAAGCAATAAAAAGAAGCCAAAAGAGAATGCTGTTGTGGGAGACTAAGTCTCAACCTCCAGGAGATGGTGTAGGACATTTCTCCACCATCAGAGGTAACAGAGAGAGAGAGAATGAGAAATCTGTACCAACTCCCATTAGATGAGAACTACCCTGAGGATATTAATTCTCTGGCATTTACAGCCCACCTGACATCAGGTCAAGCATGTTACCTTGCCAAAGGAAGCCCTTATAGCATGAAGTAGTGTCCTGAACCACTGAGTCCTCAGGAAACATGAATAGTCCTGTTCTAAATTGCAAGGTGCATTCATGGAACACAGAACTCACTATACTTCAGCTGAATCTAGGCAGTTGCACTTATACTAGGCTCTCTCAGCTGACACACTGGCAAAAAATAATTAGGGATTCCTTAGCTTCATTACATTTCTGCAAAGTGCCATCCAATAACTGGATTTCTAAACTCTTCTCCAGAATTTTCATTCACTCCTTTTGTACCTAAATGAGACTAGTTACTTCAAGCAAATTAAATATACTTAGTCTCTCCTTTAAACCTTTATTCCACTCATCCTAAGAGCCCTTTAATTTTAAGCCCAGTTCTCTGAGAAGCAGACCCTGAGGCAAGGATCTTAATGCAGAGGATATACTAAGGAAGTGTTCCTAGAAACCAGAAAGGGAGGAGGGAAGAGGAAGAAGTCAAGCAAGGGTGTCATTTCCATGAAGTCCTAAGCTACAGCCAGATCCTGCAGACCTCTGAAATATAAATTACACTCTGGAGGTAGTCTTAAGACAAAGGAGATGGGGCATTCCCGTGCTCAACCAAGCACTGGCATCAAGCTTCCCTGAGGGAACTGGAAGCCTCTCCTGGCCTTCTAGGATCTTCCCAGGTGGATCAGCCGTAAAGAACCTGCCTGCCAAAGCAAGAGACACAAGAGATGCAAGTTCGATCCCTGGTTGGGGAAGGTCCCCTGGAGGAGGGCATGGCAACCCATTCCAGTATTCTTGCCTGGAGAATCCCATGGACAGAGGAGCCTGGCAGGCTACAGTACAAGGGGCCGCACAGAGTCAGACACAACTGAAGCAACTTATCACACTCACGTGCACCTGGCTCTCTAGATGAGCAAAGGGCCCCAGTGCCAGGCACAATCCTCTTTACCACTGAGCTGGTAAAAAGGAATCTGAAGTGGTCTGGGTGGGGCACATTAAGTTCACTTCATCTGTCACAGATTTTTCTGGGTGGTTACAATTTCTGGTGGAAAACTTACAAGAAGAAAGTTGAAATAAGCTAATATGCTACTGCATTTGATCCTGAGACTGTGAATGATTCCCCCTCACCTTTCACTATCACTTGTCTAGGTACCCCCATTAAGCTATGATTAGTACTCCCACCAGCGTGCACAACTTGCCTTCATGTCTGAGGTGTCTGGGTACCTGGTTACCAAGTTCCACGGTGCCATACCATGGAAGTACTAGGAGATGCCCCAGTGGGTTTCCTGAGTGCCAAGCATAGCCCTGCCTGCTTCCATTATGTAGCAGCAACCTCTGCTTATACCCCAGGTAAGCCACCTCTGTCTCACCACTCCTCAAGCTGTGCTTTTGTTGACCTTCAACTCAAGATCTCACCTCTTCCATGAAGCCTTCCAGATACTTACAGACCTCAGAACTTTCTTCTTCCCGCAGCTCACAGAACTTAACTGTTTATGACTCTCATCTGGTCTGAATCACAGTCCACATAGTGATTCCTCGTTATAGGATTTTTATTATTGTCTTTGGACAATGTCATTTGGTTGACTTGTGAGTGTACATCTCTTTCAATCAGAAACTTGAAGAGGCTTCACTGACTACCTCCAGTGCCTAGCACAGACAGACTGTTATGCCTCCCCAGAACAGTGAATGCCTGTTGGATCAGCCAGTAAATAGCATGCAGAACAACACATTTGCAACATAGGCCTGGATCATGATTATCTCACCAAAAGTCTTACTTTCCAGAGTTGCCAAAATTATTTGATTTTCAGTAATACTAACATTCAGTCCCCAATTATCTTTTAAACAGCACAAAAAGATAGCTTTGAGAAATTTCAATTAGTTCAGTTCAATCACTCAGTCATGTCTGACTCTTTGCGACCCCATGAATTGCAGCATGCCAGGCCTCCCTGTCCATCACCAACTCCTGGAGTTCACTCAGACTCATGTCCATCAAGTCACTGATGCCATCCAGCCATCTCATCCTCTGTCGTCCCCTTCTCCTCCTGCCCCCAATCCCTCCCAGCATCAGAGTCTTTTCCAATGAGTCAACTCTTCACATGAGGTGGACATAGTACTGGAGTTTCAGCTTTAGCATCATTCCCTCCAAAGAAATCCCAGGGCTGATCTCCTTCAGAATGGACTGGTTGGATCTCCTTGCAGTCCAAGGGACTCTCAAGAGTCTTCTCCAACACCACAGNGTGACAATATACAGCCTTGACGTACTCCTTTTCCTATTTGGAACCAGTCTGTTGTTCCATGTCCAGTTCTAACTGTTGCTTCCTGACCTGCATATAGGTTTCTCAAGATGCATGTCAGGTGGTCTGGTATTCCCATCTCTTGAAGAATTGTCCACAGTTTATTGTGATCCACACAGTCAAAGGATTTGGCATAGTCAATAAAGCAGACATAGATGTTTTTCTGGAACTCTCCTGCTTTTCCCATGATCCAGAAGATGTTGGCAATTTGATCGCTGGTTCCTCTGCCTTTTCTGAAACCAGCTTGAACATCAGGGAGTTCACGGTTCACTTATTGCTGAAGCCTGGCTTGGAGAATTTTGAGCATTACTTTACTAGCATGTGAGAAGAGTGCAGTTGTGTGGTAGTTTGAGCATTCTTTGGCATTGCCTTTCTTTGGGATTGGAATGAAAACTGACCTTTTCCAGTCCTGTGGCCACTGCTGAGTTTTCCAAATTTGCTGGCATATTGAGTGCAGCACTTTCACAGCATCATCTTTCAGGATTTGAAAGAACTCAACTGGAATGCCATCACCTCCACTAGCTTTGTTCATAGTGATGCTTTCTAAAGCCCACTTGACTTCACATTCCAGGATGTCTGCCTGAGAAATTTAACCTTTTGCATTTTGAAACCAGCTCAAATCCATAAAAGTATATATTTCAAGGTATTTTATTACAAATTTATTATAGATAAAGGCCATAAACATCCTCCATGCAGAGAAAAATTTCCCCTTTTTTTGGCACGCTTTAGAATTTAAAAGTTCGTAAACATGCTTTGCTTGGGGATAGTGGGTGTTTGGGGAGAAGGCATAGAAAGTAATTCCAGTCATCAAATAAAGATGCAATTTGATGTATAGTGAACACATTTTTGGTACCAGGAATTGCACTAGAAACTTTATTCAGACTTGGTTGTCCAGAGATTTTTTTCTTCCCCTTTTTCTGAAGCTCAAGTGTTGGGATATTTTGAAGCATATCATAGCCTCTCAAGGAAGCTTAAAGAGATAGGGGGACCACTCAAGTCAATTTATTTTACAAGTAATTACTTCTTCTGGGAAGGTTTTGCCTTGTAATTGTAGTATTAATCTGTATGTTTATTGTTTCTGATTGTTTCTATCTTATGTACTCTATTCAGAAGCAGAAATTGAATATAAAAATAGAAGTAATCTTGACTGTGTGACTCAAGTATGTAATCTACTCTTCACAAACAATACTGAGATGAAATAAAATATTTATATCATTGTTAATAAAGGTTAAGGTATACTGAATGTTTGATATGAGCCAGACACTCTGTAAAACACTCTATATGCATCATCTCATTCAACACTCTTTGCAATTCCCAGAGATAGGTACTATAATTATCTCTGCTTTATAGACACAGAAATTAAAGCTCAGAGAGGCTGAGTCACTTCCCAGAGATCATACAGCCAGTAAGGGAAGAAGCTGAGATTATCCTGCTCAGAGGAAAGAGTTCTGGTTCTTTACTTGGAGATGGCCAGCTAAGTTGTATTATCAGCCCTGGTCATGCAAACTAAGAGATCAAAAGAAAATCACACATTCTTTAAGCCTGTTTCTTCACTTATTCAATAAAATCATCAATGCTCACACTGCTTTTTCCCATCTATCTACACTTTCATTTGTCCATCTTAGAGCATTTAACTTGCACAGTTTTATGCTTTGTTTATGGGTTAGAGATAGCACTCAAAGAGCAGAAAGTATGTCATCTTTGTCTTCAAATCCATTGTTCCCACTGTTCTATGTGCTTTAAATGCACTAACTTACTTAGTCCTCACAATACCATAAAGAACGTTTTATTTTTATCCCAATTTATTTCACTCTTAAGGAGGTTACTAGACCCCAATCATACTTATGTTAATGATATCAGGTTGAATCTGAACTTAAGTATTCTGGCCCCAGAATCCATGTTCTTTTTTTTAAATTAAATTTTATTGTAGTTATTCTGCAATGTTGTGTTAATTTCTGCTGTACAGCAAAGTGAATCAATTATACATATACATATATCCACTCTTTTTTTCGATTCTTTTATCATGTAGGTCATTACAGAGCATTGTGTAGAACTCGCTGTGCTATACAATAGGTTCTTATTACTTATTTATTTTATATATTAATAGTATTTATATGTCAATCCCAATCTCCCAGTTTACCCCTCCCCCACTTTCCTCCTTGGTAACCATAAGTTTGTTTTCTACATCTATGACTCTATTTTTGTTTTATAAATAAGTTCATTTGTACCTTTCTTTTACAACCATTCTTTCCAGATTTCCAACAGTTTTGAGAGCTACTAGTGAGATCTGCTCTTGTAACCACAAGTTAAGCAAATAGAAAGAATAGAATACAACACAACTCAAGTGCATAGTTTGAAACTAGAACAATAATATAAAAGATAAAGATAGGTGATAGGTGGCAGATAATAGATAGATATATAGAGAGATTTCAATAAGGCATCTTTTAAAATGTTAATCACAGCATTCCCTCAGAATGCTTAAGTTTGGAAGAATGATACTCCAAGGCTGTCCACAAACAAAGCAAGTCTGTGAGTTTTTTTCTTATTCATCTATGAAAAGATGAGCAAATGAAAGTAAATCTTTAGAAACTTTTATAACAGTCTGAGAAATTTTGTGACTTTTGTATGTATAACAACAGCAGCAACACCAGTTTAGAGTTTCATGTTATCCCTTTTGATAATTTTCCTAGTAACTCATTTTTGTTGTATTTACAAAAAGCCCAATATAAAATAATTGGGCTCTGATGGGTGAAAAATTTCAAAAGCAAAACTGTCCCTTTTCCACAGGTAGTTTGAGAAGCATGTCATAAAATTATATTTGGTCAAGAAGATGCTGTGTATCCTTCCCCTCTCTGTGGTTGTACAAATCCACACATTTCATCAGGCTATCTATCATTTTACCTTTTCAAGAATTGTAATTGCTTACTTTCACCATAAGAAACATCAGAGGAGGTGGGTGAACTGAGAGAAAGGGAAAGACTACCTTCCTGCTCAGCAGCTGTAAATAAAATTTAAATTTGGAAATTCTACTTCAGTAGAAACTAGGTCAATAGTTTCCCCTTTCACACCTACTGTCCCAGGGTTATTTTTCTTACATCGCCACACAGTTCTTCCAAACTTTGTTCTGGACTGCGTGCCGTCACTCACAGACTCTACAAAGCAGCCTCTCCCTTTAACTTTGAGGCTCAAGGGCAGTGAAAATGTGGGGACCCTTTCAGGCTTTGGGGAGCTAAAGTGCCATCTGAGACTTGCGCCCTTGCTTTGGAGGCGCTTATTACATGGATGTGATTTGTGGTCACATGTTGTCCACGTAGGGCTGAGATGGCTCCCAGTGGAGTGTGTGTACACTGTAAGTGCTCAAGAGTGTACAGGGCTAAAGGTTTTCTTGCAAAGCCAGCTGTAAGTTTCAAGATTACAGTGCCCATTTATCTTGCTTAGCTCCAAACCACGACTGTACAAAAGGTACTTTCCCAGATTCATTTATATTTCTGTCACATTTTCCAAAAAGAGAAAAGGGCTAACTTCCAAATTCACTTCTCAGAAAAGTGCAAACAATTAACTGACCCTAACTGTCTGCAGGCAGAGAGCATCTGCCTGGCCCCAACACCACCTTCTTGATTCTTGGTCCGCTTGTCTCCTGAACAGCCCCAGGACTCAGAGGACCTATAAGATAGAAAACCACTGCTAACTGCCAGATGTCGGGGCCATTGCTTTTTAGACTGACCCTTCTACTAGGAGCAAATAAAGACGTTTTCTTTCTTTCCTCTCCTCTGTATCCTTCAAGAGATTTTTGTCAGAATACCGTCCATCTTGCTGCCAGGAGTTTTCTTCCTCCAGAATTTCTTTATGTACACTCTGTGAGCTGAAATGTATGTGCTGATGTCCAGTTTAATGCTATAGGTTACACATGTTGCAAAAGAACTCATACTGGAAGGGATACTAATGTGTCCTCCACATGTTAGATAAAACAGCTGAGAGTCTGAATAATCACTGACTGAGCCCCACACTGATCTGTAGCCCATATGTCCATCAGAACAACTGGAAGGTCCTAAGGACACTTATAGCCAGTTTTAAAACTAATATCATCTTCTAACAGAAGTTTTGGCCAGATGGCTGCTTATATTGCTGTCTCTCAGAGAGTAGAAGTCATCAGCCCACTTGAAAAGAAAACAAACAAATAAAACAATAAAAAGGAAAATAGAAAAAGTTCTTTAAAAATCTGTATTAATATTTTATAATATAAGGAAAATTAGATGAGTTAGTTAACCTTCAAATGAGTTTAAAGGAGAAATAAAGAATTTAAAAGTATCTATTACACATAAGTGATGCCTGAAAAGAAAACTCTGGGAATATCCAAAGTAAACTTGTAGGATAAAGAAAAAAATCCAAAATGTGTCCAACTTACTATTTACTGTGAACATCCTAGTGGTTTCTGTTAAAAGTGAAAGTCGCTCAGTCGTGTCCCACTCTTTGCCATCCCGTGGGCTATACAGTCCGTGGAATTCTCCAGGCCAAAGTACCAGAGTGGGTAGTCTTTCCCTTCTCCAGGGAATCTTCCCAATGCAGGGATTGAACCCAGGTCTCCTGCATTGCAGGTGGATTCTTTACCAGCTGAGCCACAAGGGAAGCCCAAGAATACTGGAGTGAGTAGACTATCCCTTCTCCAGTGGATCTTCCTGACCCAGGAATCAAATGGGGGTCTCCTGCATTGCAGGTGGATTCTTTACCAGCTGAGCTACCAGGGAAAAAATGTCTCCTTTAAATTTCGAAATAAAATAAAGCAAAGTGCAGCTTACAAAGATATGTTTAATGTAACTAAATGAAAACATGCAAGAACAGGTAATAGGGCCAAAAGAGTAATCAGCAAAAATGTAGTAATTAATGCTATTACTAAGGAATACTAACACAATAAATTACTCTCCATAATGTATTAAATAAGTAAATACTTAAAATCCATCAAGAGAGAAAAGATGACAACATATATCGTGAATAAAAGAGCAAAAAGATAAAATTGATTTCTGCTAAACCATAGCAATATTACTAATGCTTTGGAAAATTCATCAAATGCATATATTTGGATTTAACCAATTTATCAAAAGCTAAAAATATAGTGACTAATAAAACTTGGAATGAGAAACCTAGCAACTTCCTTGTACCTGGATCTATTATTTATTGTGTCCACTGTGTACATCAGTGTCTGACTCTCCTGTAGGTTGAGACCTTAGTGGGGATGGTGGGTGGATTACTTTCAGGTTTTTGTTACTTATACAATAAGTACTCAGTAAATGTTTTTAAGTAGATGAGAATGTGAAGAAAAAGATTTTATAATTACAGGACAAAATCAAGAGATTGAAAACAATATAAAAGATTAACAGTGATCTAAAAACTTAAAGCACCTAAATCTGATATATTTACTGGGCAATTTTTCCAAGCATTTAAAAGAAGGGAAAAGAAAAAAAAATAATAAATTTTTTACTTTTTGAAAGATAACATGTGTCAGCAGCCTACTCAGAAGACACTGAAATATCAGTGTGGATGATAGGATTTTATAACCAGAAAATAAGAGAAAAATCCTAAAACAAATTAAGCTCCTTTTATTGTGGGATATCAGAAAACCCCAAGCATTACAATCCTCAAAAACTGGTAATAACTGGAATGTGGAATGAATGGAGTCCATTCCTGACAGTAAAAACTGAGCACTTATGAATTAATGCATTGAGAAATAGGTATTCATCAAAACACACACAAACGCACTACCCTAAGTGAATGTACAAGAATGCATACATCAATGAAGAGGGAACGTCTCCACAAGGTTGAAAAGATTTTAAAGCACTTTTATTATCCTATGTAGCAATCCATCTCCGTGATGCTATTTCTGAGCCCTGTCATCCCCCAACCATACTTCACCCTAATTTCTACAACCAGATTGATTACCCTAGACATTTTTTTCCTTAATAGTTTCATTTATGTATGTATTTTTGTCTGTGTTGGGTCTATGTTGCTGCATGGCCTTTCCTCTAGTTGCAGAGAGCAGGGGCTTCTCTTCATTGGGCTTCTTATCGTAGCAGCTTCTCTTGTTGCAAAGCACAGGCTCTAGGTGCTCAGGCTTCAGTAGTCGCTGCATGTGGGCTCAGCAGCTGAGGCTCCCAGGCTCTAGAGCGCAGGCTCCGTGTTTGTGGCGCCTTGGCTTAGTTTCTCCGCAGTATGTGGGATCTTCCCGGACCAAGGTCTCCTACAATGACAGGCAGATTCTTTACCATTAAGGCACCAGGGAAGCCTAGTGACATTTTTCATGCATCCTTCCTGTTTTTTATTTATTGTATTTATTTATAAGAGATACTAAGGGAACATTTCATGAAAAGATGGGCGCGATAAAGGACAGAAATGGTATGGACCTAACAGAAGCAGAAGATATTAAGAAGAGGTGGCAAGAATACACGGAAGAACTGTACAAAAAAGAGCTTCACGACCCAGATAATCACGATGGTGTGATCATTCATCTAGAGCCAGACATCCTGGAATGTGAAGTCAAGTGGGCTTTAGAAAGCATCACTACGAACAAAGCTAGTGGAGGTGATAGAATTCCAGTTGAGCTATTTCAAATCCTGAAAGATGATGCTGTCAAAGTACTGCACTCAATATGCCAGCAAATTTGGAAAACTCAGCAGTGGCCACAGGACTGGAAAAGGTCAGTTTTCATTCCAATCCCAAAGAAAGGCAATGCCAAAGAATGCTCAAACTACTGCACAAATGCACTCATCTCACACACTAGTAAAATAATGCTCAAAATTCTCCAAGCCAGGCTTCAGCAATACGTGAACTGTGAACTCCCTGATGTTCAAGCTGGTTTTAGAAAGGCAGAGGAACCAGAGATCAAATTGCCAACATCCACTGGATCATGGAAAAAGCAAAGAGAGTTCCAGAAAAACATATATTTCTGCTTTATTGACTCTGCCAAAGCCCTAGACTGTGGACAATTCTTCAAGAGATGGGAATACCAGACCACCTGACCTACCTCTTGAGAAATCTGTATGCAGTTCAGGAAGCAACAGTTAGAACAGGACATGGAACAACAGACTGGTTCCAAATAGGAAAAGGAGTACATCAAGGCTGTATATCGTCACTCTGATTATTCAACTTCTATGCAGAGTACATCACAAGAAACGCTGGGCTGGAAGAAACACAAGCTGGAATTAAGATTGCCGGGAGAAATATCAAGAACCTCAGATATGCAGATGACACCACCCTTATGGCAAAAAGTGAAGAGGAACTAAAAAGCCTCTTGATGGAAGTGAAAGAGGAGAGTGAAAAAGTTGGCTTAAAGCTCAACATTCAGAAAACGAAGATCTTGGCATCCGGTCCCATCACTTCATGGGAAATAGATGGGGAAACAGTGGAAACAGTGTCAGACTTTATTTTGGGGGGCTCCAAAATCACTGCAGATGGTGATTGCAGCCATGAAATTAAAAGACGCTTACTCCTTGGAAGAAAAGTTATGACCAACCTAGATAGCATATTCAAAAGCAGAACTATTACTTTGCCGACTAAAGTCCATCTAGTCAAGGCTATGGTTTTTCCAGTAGCCATGTATGGATGTGAGAGTTGGACTGTGAAGAAGGCTGAGCACCAAAGAATTGATGCTTTTGAACCGTGGTGTTGGAGAAGACCCTTGAGAGTCCCTTGGACTGAAAGGAAATCCAACCAGTCCATTCTGAAGATCAGCCCTGGGATTTCTTTGGAAGGAAAGATGCTAAAGCTGAAACTCCAGTACTTTGGCCACCTCATGAGAAGAGTTGACTCATTGGAAAAGACTTTGATTCTGGGACGGATTGGGAGCAGGAGGAGAAGGGGATGACAGAGGATGAGATGGCTGGATGGCATCACTGACTCGATGGACGCAAGTCTGAGTGAACTCCAGGAGTTGGTGATGGACAGGGAGGCCTGGCGTGCCTGGCGATTCATGGGGTCGAAAAGAGTTGGACACGACTGAGCGACTGAACTAAACTGATTTATTGTAGTAAGAACATTTAACCTGAGATCTACCTCTCAACACTTTTTTGTGTACAATGTGCTATTGTCAGCTGTAGGCACAATGACTATGTTAAATTTCCCATATATGTGAAATCATACAATATTTGTCCTTCTGTGACTGGCTTAGTTCACCTACAATAATGTCTTCCAGTTTCACCCATTTTGTCACACTCACTTTTTATGTTTATTTTCTGACTTTTCCAAATTTATCTATTTTTTAATGCCTCGGCCACATGCTCCCTACTCTTGCATTTTTCTATTTTTGTGCCTTTTGTGATGCTTTTCCAGATTTTTCCAATGGAGGCAACCTATCTCTTTATCATACAGTTTTTAGTCTTAAAGTACCTGCTGCCATTTACTAAAACCGTACACTCCACATGACATTTCTTGTAGGTTTTACTTGTACTGCAATTTAACAGTCTGTGTTTCTGCCTAGTGTTTTCAATTAAGGCATGTAACCTGTTCAGTATCTATATCCCTCATTGTATTTAGCAGAGTGTCTTACGGTAATTATGCAGCAAATATTGTTTAACCAATTGGTTGGTTGTAAACTCCTTAAGGGAACATTTCATTTACCTTAGTAGCCCCAAGCCCTAAAAACTATCTGACATCGGACTTGCTCAACAAATGTTGAACTGTGTATGGGAAGAAACAGAGAGAAAGGAGAATGCGATGATTTGGCTGAGAAAACACTACCGCATGCACAGATCAATTCTTAGCTCTCTTTTTAAAATTTTTATTATCAAAGTATAATTGCTTTACAATATTGAATTCATTTCTGCTGTACAACCAAGTGAATCAGCTACATGCCTACATATGTTTCCTCCCTTTTATCTGACCTGTCCCCAGTATTTGACCCAGCTGTTGACTTTCCTACTGGAAGCACCTCTTCACTAGACTTCTAGGACATTCCTTCTTGGTTTTGCTTCTGTGTCACTGACTGTTTCTTCTCAATCTGCTTTGCTGTCTCTTTGTCTTCTTCCAACCTCATCACCTTGGAATGCCTCCGTGCATTGCCCCTGGCCCTCTCTTCTTTTCTGCTCTGTTCTCTCCTAACACTCCTCCCTAGGTGATCCCATTAGTTCCTGGGAAAAAATAATCATGCACCAATAATTCCCACATATACATACATCTCCAATCCTGACATATTCATTAATTCAAGTCTATAGTGTTCAGTGCCTACTTGATATTTCCCCTGGGATGTCCAATAAATGTTTCAAGTTTAATAATCCCACGACGAACTCTGAATTTCCCTCCTTAAGCCTGAACCTCCAGCCATGGTCCTCATCTCAGCTGAGAGTGGAAACACCGTTTTTCGTGAATCCCAGGTACTCTTGCCTGTCTCATCCTCTCCCATCTTCATTCATCTGGAAATGCCTTTGTGCTCCATCTCCAAAATAGATACAGATGCCACCTTCTCACCTCCCACCCCTCTGCCAAACTGATCTGAGCCATCATCATTGCTCCTCTGGATTATTGCAATAGTCCCTGCAATTGATTGCTCACAGAGCAGCCCAAGAGATCCTCTGAGACTGAAAGTCAGATCATGCCATTTCTCTTTCACAGCCCTGCAACAACCCTCCATTTCACTCAGAGCGAAAACCAAAGTATTTATGATGAAATATACAATTGGATTTCCAGTGCCGCTCTCTGGCCTCATCTCCTATTGATTTCCTTCTTACTCCCCTCTAGCTACAATGCCCTCCTTCCTATTTATTTCAGTTCTCTGTTTCTCCATGACAAACAGTCCTCAAATTAAGTTCGGTTCTCATCTCTGTGATTCTGTAGGTTGACTTCAGCTGGACATTCTTGCTCAAGTTTTCATGTATGGTTGCAGCCCATTGTCAGCTTGTTCTGAAGTCATCTGAAAGCTTATGAGCTAGGGGTCCAAGACACCTCACTCCATGACTAACAACTGATGCTAGGGACTGTGGACCAGAGCACCTCCATGCGGCCTCTCTTTGTGCTTGGATTTCTTAAAACGTGGCAGCTAGGGGAGTCAGCATTCTGAGAGTCAGCATCACGAGGGCAAGTGTTAAGGAGAAAGGAAGGAGATGTTCCCAGGCCAGCTAAAAGCCACACCTGGCACAGTGACACTGCTCAGTGACACTTAGGACATATCCTTTTGGTTTAAGCAGCCTTGGAGTCTGGCAGGATTTAAGGACATGAGGCAATAAACTCCACCTGTTCATGAAACTCTGCAAGGTCTCATTGCAAAGGAGCGTGCAGGGTGGGAGATACTGGGGTGATCTTTGTAAAATACGACCTGTGGTGCTCTTTTTCAAACACGACAGCTGTACATACTCTCACTTCGGTGCTTCACACTAGCTTTCTCTTCCGCCAGGAATGTTTTTCTCCCAGTATCAGCAGGTTTTGTCCCGTCCTTGTTTTCTCACTTTCTTCAATTCTATCAATAAGTCACTTTCTCAACAAGCCTATCTGTGACCACCGTACTTAACATTATACATAAACACTCTCCCTTACGACCCAGTCTCACAATGACCCATGACGTACCTGGTGAACTTTGGCTTGACCAGACTTCAGTCAGGCTCCTCTGCTCCCCAGAGGCCCCTGAACTCTGACTTGTCCTCAAGTTTCAGCAGACACTAAATCACTAAAGGTGCAAAATATCTCCTTCTTTACAACACATTCTGAGAATCTGCTAACCACAGAGAAAAACATGTCCCCATTAAAACACCCCAGTGATGCCACCTGTTCACCTACCCTATTCACTCACTTGTCCTACCCGCCCCCCCGCCACAAATTTCCTGCCAGTTCTTCTCCACCCTCCATAAAAGAAAAGCCTTTTTTGGTTTCATTTTGAGATACTTGCAGATTTCTGGGATCAAAACATTCTCCATATTGGAATAATCATTTTAAATACAGTCTCTCTTTATCTAAATCCATATTTATTTTGACAGCATTCCTAATCCTTTTTACCCTACACAATTTTTCTATATCACTTATACTTTTGAATATACTGTGTGTTTTGTCTATTTATTATGTTTCTCGTCTCTCACCCTTTATTAGAATATAACCTGCATGACAGTAGGCTGTTTTTCTATTTCGTCTACTAAATTCCCATCACACTTCAGGTCCTCAAAAAGTGTTTGTCAATTTAATGCATAAACCCTCGCCTGGGGTATAATGAGAGTAAGTCCATTCAGCACATAAAGATATAGAATAAAAAAATATCTGCTACTGATCTTCTGGGATTTCATTCTCCACTGCACATAATTGAGTCTTTGACATGTTCCGTGAGCCAGCTTCTCATTTCAATCATGTGGTTCCTGTAAAACTCTAATTAGTGTTCTGTCATATTATTCTTCGTCCTTCCTAATTCCTTTCCCTCTTTGCTCTTGAACTTAGCTGAGAGATTGGAAGCTGGTTATTTGTGAACAGTTTCCCCTGATGCTGCTGGAGCACTGGATGTTCGTTCATCTTCGCTTGGCACACCCTTGTTAACTTATGTTGAATTAATACCCTATCTAATCCCAGTCATTAGTCTAGACCTTCCCTGTAGTCTGCCACATGTTCTCAGATGCTATATTGTCATATGGCCTTGGCCATCTTTCTTCCTTTCCAGTTAATCTGTCCACATAAGCTTGCCCTGTTTCAGTGGGCACTACAAACACTACAGTTTGTGATACCTCCTAACCTTCCACATCTTGCTTTAGCGAACTATTGTAAATAAATCCCTATAGACACATACTGGGGTTTCCCAGGTAGTGCGAGTGGTAGTGGTAAAGTAGCATAGGCTACCTGCCTGCCAGTGCAGGAGACATTCAGATACAGGTTCGATCCCTGGGCCAGGAAGATTCCCTGAAAGAGAGTATAGCAACACACTCCAGTATTCTTGCTGGAGAATTCCATGGACAGAGGAGTCTGGCGGTCTATGGACCATGGGGTTGCAAAGAGTTGGACATGACCGAATCGACAGCAGGAGAAGCAGACATACTGAGGCAGAAGGAAAAGAAACTCATCTCTTTTTCATGGTCACGTGTTGATAAAGTTTATGGAGTGAATTTTTGTTTAAAAAAAAAAAAGGTCTAACAGCACAGTGATTTTGTGTTCCAAGTTATTCTTCCATTCCTAGGATCTAGGCAGGGAGAGAAAGAGAGGAGGAAGGTTAAAAGTCTTATAATGACTTTCAGCTTTTGACCACATAATTACCCACTGTTGTGCCTTTAAACAGAGATTACCAGACCTCTACTTAAATGAATGGGATACCAATGCCTCAGAGTTTCCCCCAAGCATTTCTAATAAAGGGGCAATCTTCAAATGTATTCAAACTGCACATATCTCTTGAGTTTGCAAAACTGAACTGGAAATTAATTTTTAAAAATTTGCGTTAATACTACTTTCTCACTTTGCCCCCCACCCACCTTCCCCTCCCTGTGTCCACAAATCCATTCTCTCCCAGGTTCATCAGCATCGCTTTTCTAGATTCCATATATATGTGTCAATATATGATACCTGTTTTTCTGTTTGTGACTTACTTCACTCTGTATAAGAGGTTCTTGGTTCACCCACCTTACTACAACTGACTCAATTTTGAACCAGAAGGAAAAGCACAAAAGCTGGAATATTCTAAACCATGAGGAAAATCTTCCCTCACATTGAAAAATGAAAGCTTTGTTTCTAATCCTTGTTTTAAATGTAGGAAACATCTTATACTCTCTTTTATATCTTCCCCATCTTGTTTTCCAATTTTAGATCTTCAGACAAGGCAGAGACTAAAAGAGGAAGCCCTAGAATGCAAGTTGACAGCCTTGGGTGCTACCTCCTTCCTTCTTCCTTCTTCCTTTCAACATCCAAATCCCATCTATGAAATGTGTAGATAATTTATGTACATGCCTCATGGGTAATAATGTGATTAAACAAGAGGGCAGGTTGAAAATATTTTTAATACTATATACAANGGGGGGCTCCAAAATCACTGCAGATGATGACTGCAACCATGAAAGTAAAAGACACTTGCTCCTTGAAAGAAAAGCTATGACCAACATAGAAAGCATATTAAAAAGCAGAGACATCACTTTATCAACAGAGATCCATCTAGTCAAAGCTATGGTTTTTCCAGCAATCATGTATGGATGTAAGAGCTGGACCATAAAGAAAGCTGAGTGCCAAAGAATTGATGCTTTTGAACTGTGGTGTTGGAGAATACTTCTGAGAGTCCCTTGGACTTCAAGGAGATCAAACCAATCAATCCTAAAAGAAATCAGTCCTGAATATACATTGGAAGGACTGATCCTGAAGCTGAAGCTCCAATCCTGTGGCCACCTGATGCAAAGAACTGACTCATTGGAAAAGACCTTGGAGCTGGGAAAGACTGAAAGCACAAGGAGAAGGGGATGACAGAGTATGAGATGTTTGGATGGCATCACCAACTCAATGGACATGAGTTTGAGCAAATTCCAGGAGTTGGTGATAGGGAAGCCTGGCATGCTGCAGTCCATGGGGTTGCAAAGAGTTGGACACAACTGGGCAACTGAACTGAATGACTGATTGTTAAGCCAAAACAGTATTTCTCAACTGGAGGCAATTTTGTTCCCCAGACATTTGACAATGCCTTTCAGACATTTTTGCTTGTCACCACTGAGTTGGGATGAGGATGGGGGATGTGCTGCTGACATCCAGTGGGCAAAGGCCAAGGATGCTGCTCAGTACCCCACAATGCACAAGACCTCTCTACAACAAAGGATGATCCAGCCCAATATGCTGGAAGTTAAGAAATTGAACTTAAAGGATTAAAACTGGGGTGCAGGGATGGGGATTAATAGATACTGGGGCAGGCTACAAAGTCCAAGTACAGTTTCAAGTATACACAAAAGTGTTATATCTGATAAAAATGTGCCCCCAGTTAGATAAACTACCCAGTAAATGTTGGTGGATCAACTGACTAATAGATTGCAAGGAATAGAGTTATAACCTTATTTCATTAAATAAAAGTTCAACGTATTTTATGAAAGTAGCTAAAGAAAAGTGTAAAGTGAACGTTTACTTAAACTTGGGATGGAGAAGCTATTTTTAGAAATAATAATTCTACCCATCATTTAAGATCCTATGTGTTTCAGTTCCTGGACTACGACCCTGTGCAGTGGGAAGTGGGAGGGTAAATATTTTTACTGCCCAGCAAATGAAGTACGTTTCAGCTCTGGGGAGTCTGGTGTATGCCTGCAGATAAGCAATAGGCCTGATTAAATAGGGCTTTGTAAAAGGAGCTTAAGTTTCATTTCTCAGTCTCTGCTTTCAAACAAGGATAAAGAGTGTTCCCAAAGAGATATGGATGCTGAAGCATTAAGTCCTAGCTCCAGTGATTAGCTTCTGTCCAGAGAACACAGACATCCAGAAGTGCACACATTTCCTCCTCTACACATGATTGCAGAACCACGTTTTGCTCTTTGTACATGATTTATTGTTATAAAAGTATTGTTATACCCCTTGAAAATCATATGGATTGGGTCACTTTAATTGATAAAAACAAAATCAACTGCTTTGGTGTCATCATTCTCCAAGAGAAAGGCGATTATGTTATACATGAGATAGTAAAAGGATACAATTTGAAATGGATCCCTACAGCTAAAAACAAGGAGAGCTTGTCTTTAATATGGCTGCCAGTCTTCCTTTTTGTTTGGTATTTCTTCTTTAAATTCATTTATATCATTCCCTGTGCACAAACCTGGAGGAAAGATGCTCAGGTCTGTCCTCAAAGCAACAACGTATAGAACTATATTTACCGGGAGCTGTGTACGATTCAATCATAGTTCTGATTGTGTTTAAAGATGCTCTTCCTAGTCTATTGTTGCTCATTCATTTATGACTTGGGCCTAAGAGATCCATCCACATCAGTCTGTGATATTTTTCAGGAAGAGAATGCAGAGCCCGGCCCATTACTGACTGCATCACAAGAGAAGAGGCAATAATGGAAGCAGAGGAGTTTCCCTGAGAGCCAAGCATAGGGATGGTAGCTTATAGGCTAAATAAGGAGATAGAGTATCAAATTAGATAGCACAGCCTATTGTGTTTCAAAGAACAAAGAGCCTTCTAAACCTTTACATATAAACACAATGGTGAGGTTTAAGCATCAACATATTTTAGGACTACAATAAGTATACAGACGTTGGACAAACTTTCTTTGACAACACTATCTTTCTGTAAAAAGATTTCTCAGCCCACTCTGATCCTGAGTTTCTTCTCTGAATTATTCATATTACCTGCGCAATAATTTTTTTCACAAAATGTCCTTTGTTTTTGGCATGTTAAAAGGAATTTTTTCACTTAATTTTGCATGTAACTATGCATGGGATCACTGACTCACTGGACGTGAGTCTGAGTGAACTCCGGGAGTTGGTGTTGTACAGGGAGGCCTGGCGTGCTGCGATTCATGGGGTCGCAAAGAGTCGGACACGGCTGAGCGACTGAACTGAACTGAACTGAATGCATGGGATTGGGCTTCCCAGGTGGCGCTAGGGGTTAAGATGCAGGAGACATAATGAGACATGGGTTTGATCCCTGGGTCCAGAAAATCCCATGGAGGAGGGCCTGGCAACCCACTCCGGTATTCTTGCCTGGAGAATCCCAGAGTCAGGGGAGCTTGGTGGGCTACAGTGCATAGGGTCACAAACAGTCAGACACAACTGAATTAACTTAGCATGCATGCCTGGGCTTTTCATGTTTGCTTTGAGCAACTTGAAGGTGGGGAGTTTGTTTATTTTGTGTCTTTCAGAGTATAAAGTATAATTATTTCCCCCCAAATAGTGGCATTTGTGATTATAAATTATAGCTGATCCATACAAGTGAGTGGAAGATAGAAAAATATCTCATCTACCCAGAATGTGTTGTTCCAGTAGTATTATCTTTTTGAAACTTATGAAAGAACTGTTAGAAAAAGAAAAGCTTAAAACATCCAAAATGGATATTATTAAGTTCATTTATATCATATTAAATGAGTATGAAATAACTAAAGTGAAAAATTCATATGGTTACAGCTAGGAATTATTTTAACAATGTGACACAGAAATTCAGTTCAGTTTAGTCACTCAGTCGTGTCTGACTCTTTGTGATCCCAAGGACTGCAGCACGCCAAGCTTCCCTGTCCATCACCAACTGCTGGAGTTTGCTCAAACTCACGTCTACCAAGTTGGTGATACCATCCAACCATCTCATCCTCTGTTGTACCCTTCTCCTCCTGCCTTCAATTTTTCCCAGTTCCAAGGTCTTTTCCAATGAGTCAGTTCTTCGCACCAAGTCACCAATAAGTATTGGAGTTTCAGCTTCAGCATCAGTCCTTCCAATGAATATTTAGGACTGATTTTCTTTAGGATTGACAGGTTGGATCTCCTTGCACTCCAAGGGACTCTCAAGAGTCTTCTCCAACACCACTATTCAAAAGCATCAATTCTTCGGTGCTCAGTTTTCTTTATAGAAAGAATAGTGTGAAAAGGAACTTTCATGAACAGTATGAAAAGACAAAAAGATATGACACTGAACGATGAATTTCCCAGGTCAGTAGGTGCCCAATATGCTGCTGGAGAAGAGTGGAGAAATAACTCCAGAAAGATGAAGAGACAGAGTCAAAGAGAAAACAATGTCCAGTTGTGGACGGGACTGGTGATAAGCCCAATGCTATAAAGAACAATATTGCATAGAACCTGGAATGGTAGGTCCATGAATCAAGGTAACTGGAAGTGGTCAAATAGGAGATGGCAAGAGTGAACATTGACATTTTAGGAATCAGTAAACTAAAATGGACTGGAATGGGTGAATTTAATTCAGATGACCATTATATCTACTACTGTGGGCAAGTATCCCTTAGAAGAAATGGAGTAGCCCTCATAATCAACAAAAGAGTTCAAAATGCAGTACTTGGGTGCAGTCTCAAAAATGACAGAATGATCTCTGTTTGTTTCCAAGGCAAACCATTCAATATCAAAGTAATCCAGGTCTATGTCCCAACCAATAATGCCAAAGAAGAAGCTGAAGTTGAACGGTTCTATGAAGACCTACAAGACCTTCCACAACTAACATCAAACAAAGACACAGGAATTAGTATAGGTTAAATAACCTTTGACCCAGTGGAGCAGATTTGTTTCAGTTAACATGAAACTGGGATTTTCTTTTTTCTTTTTGTCAAACAGCCTAGACCCCTCTCCTTGCTGCAGATAAAAGATACTATTCCCAGATATCAAAGAGCTTTTCCAATATAATTTTGCAGAAATTATATTTTTTGCAAATCTAATTCCCCACTCCCTCCTAGAAAAGCCAGGATTTTTTCATTTTTCAATTTTCAGCATTTTCTTGGATATGCAATAGACAGTAGAACAAGAATGACTAAAAGAAATGCAATAAATGAAAACTCTGCTTATAACTTAGCATGCATGGAGGAATTATAGAGAAAGAATGAAAATTCTTTGGAGTTAGAGCTTCAACACAGGCATAAGGTAATGACTGTTAGGAAACAAAAATATCTGACATATCTGTCATAGACAAGTATGAAGCACAGAAGAGATTCAGCAAAAGCAGGTAGAATCAGACGCGCATCAGTAAGAACGTCCAGACAAGAGCTGGAGAGCAATAGTGCCTTTAGTATTTTACTAAAGGACTCACCTTCACCTGAGTAAGGGGTATGGGAGGTATCAACCAGTTATGTTATAGCTACATCCAGATATCACTGGTGCTCAGATGGTATTACCCTTGTGCTTAAGTAAACCAATTATAAGAGCAAGCCATTCATGGTTGACCCCACATATTAAATTAGCCGTTCTTAACTAGTTATTTGTGCTCTTTTAAAAGGATTAAGTAAAAAGTACTTTTCACATATTGCTAGAAAGACATTTTCTATAGCAATTTAGACCCAGTTTAGTTGCTCAAAGTGATTGAAGCTCCCAAATTGAGATAGAAATGACTCAATAAATTTTTCCCACTGAAGTTTATAAACAAAATGAAACTACTATTAAAAATGCAAAGAAAATAAAGTTAAAAGCCCTGGTAAAAATAAGTTCATTTTATTAAATTTTTAAACATGTGTTTTAAAACCTTAATTTCCAAAACCCCCTTCTTATGTTAATATTAGTAACTTAAACAGGATTAAATTCAAAAGTAATGCTTTGAGTCTGACCATGCAGAGGCTGGGTTCTAGACTGCTCCCTCTACTCCCTTCTGTAAACACCCATGCTGTGCTGTTCTTGGTCGCTCAGTCATGTCCGACACTTTGCAACCCCATGGATAGTAGCCCGCCAGGCTCCTCTGTCCATGGGGATTCTCCAGGCAAGAATACTGAAGTGGGAAGCCTTTCCGTTCTCCAGGGGATCTTCCCAACCCAGGGAAAGAAAGGTCTCCCGCATTGCAGGTGGATTCTTTACCATCTGAGCCACCAGGGAAGCCTGTAAACAACACAAAACTAGACAAAATATTTACGTGAAGAATCTTCAGAGAATTGGGAGAGGTGGGGGTGGGCGAGGGGTGGGTTTCAATGTAGAACTGTAATGCTAGCTGGAAAAAAAAGAAAAAAACATTTTTTTCCCACCCTTCTGCCTTGAGGAACTTTCAAGGCTGCCACATGTCACTGGAAATAAAGCGCAAGGAGAGAACAGCAGTCTTACTGGGCTAAGAACGCAGAGATTAGTGTTGAAGGCTGTTAAAGCCATTGGAATTCACAGGGCAGCAAACAAAAGAGAGGGGCGCTGTGCAGATAGGAGTCCCCAGAAAGCCACGCGGGGAAATCTCTATGGAGCCCTGGCCCAGGGCTGGACTGTACACGTGTAAAGAGAGTCTCTTCCTGAGCTGAAAGGAAATACCACAGGGCATCCAGATTGTGTTTCTGAGTACAAAGGAGGCAAATTAGAATTCAGTAACTAAAACTAAAATAAAAGTATGCAAATAATTGGAAATTATACAATGCACCTCTAAATATCACATAGGTCGCAGAAGAAATCACAAAAGACATTAAAATATTTCAATCATAATGAAAAGGCAGCATACCATAATGATGAAAAGCCATAAAGAAAGGTAATGAAAAGGTAAAATTTTAGGAAGTGGCTAAAGCAGTGGAAATTTTACAAATTTAAATACTTATATGTAGATCCAAAAAAAAACCCAAATCATAAATGACAAATGAAAAATTAAATAACAGAAATAATCACTATACGTTTATATCTTCTACTTGGACATCTTTCCCACATCAGTTTTTGAAACTAGATTCTCTGATTGTTTTGGTTTTCTTTTATAGAATTTATTTCTATTTTTAAATGTTCAAGAGATTTTTAAAAGTCCCAAAAGCCCAAATATGTCCAGGTTTAATATAAGATCATACTGAGGTATTATCTGTTAAAGCCTTAATTTGATCCTGGTTACCTTAATTTGACCCTAATAATTCTTCTAGCTGGGTAGTGGTGATATTTCTTTGATTCCTGGCATCTTTCATAACTGGCAGAAAAAAAAAAACTAAGAATCAGTGATTTGTGTTTCCACAGTAAAATTCAGCAAAAGAAGAGCACAGTAAACCCAAAATAAATAGGAGGAAGGAACTAATAAATATGAAGACCTAAATCAATAAAATAGTGCATAACATTACAGAAAGCAAGAAAGGCAAAAACTGGATTTTTGAAAAAAACACCAAATATATCTGAATATGGCATATTATGTACCACTCCTTACACTATCTTAATTACTCAAATTAAAACAAGGCAGTTCACTCTGCCGCTACCCTCAAGTTCATCATATTTGAGGCTTCAGGAATGTTTTTCACAGGATGGTTCAACTGTAAAACTAGTTAAAAGCTTATCTAGTCCAGCAGTGCCTAGAACATAATAGGAGCTCGGCCAATATTTGTTGAATAAATAATTGACTATTTCCTTTAACAGATGAGGAGGTCCAGAGAAAGGAAGGGACTTCCCTCAAGGTCACCAAAGTCCTAATTAGTGAGCCTGGAATTAAGACTCCTCTGGATTCTGGATTTTGTCCTCCACACGAGACAATATTTTCTGCTTTAACCAGATAATACTTTAGTTTCAAATCTCTAAGCCTTTAGTGAATCCTATTAGCCCTAATAGCTAGTTCTGTTTTTGAATTGCCCTGGCAGCCCATCTTACAAAGACATTTCATTAACATTTCTTTAAAACAAAACAAAACATCAGCTGCTAGCCAGGAAGTTCATTGAGAGGTGAGGAAGAGAAGAGTTAATGGGCACAAAAGCTAACATCAGAACTTCCAACTCCCATCAGCTCATAAGAGCTGAGAGCTGTGTTTACTCAGACTGGCAGCCGCCTTTCTCAAGCTCCCTCTCTCCCCAGCACTGCTCCTTCTGGCTGATTGATTCTGTTGAACCAAATTTTCCTGAGACAAAGTTCAGGTACAATTGAAACTGCAAGACAATTTTCCACCAGTAGAGAAATTACAATGGAAATCACATTAAAATTTTAATCAAATTTGAAATTAAAATTTGTTTTGAAATTAAAGGAAATTTCCTTTTCAAAGGCAATCACAGAAAAAAAAAATATTGTCATAATTCAAGTAGACTCAGCAAATAGGTTTTAGCACTCAGGTCAGAGGGAGGCAGAAGCCAGAACTATGAGAGAAATAGTAGGAGACTTAGGAAGGAAGTGGGTTTTATGAAGCTGGCACATGAGAAAGCATAACATGATTTTACCTCCTAAACAAATAAAATAATAGTCAGTAGTTATGTAGCATGAACTGTATGTCAGGAACTGTTCTAAATGCTTTGTGAAATAAGTATTATTTATTCTTCACTACATTATTACCTTACAGACTATTGTTACATTTACAGATTATAAAACTGAGTTTAAAAACTAATTTAAATTCACAGGACTAATAAGTGGTACAATCAGGTTTTAAATACAGATAGTCTGGTTCCAATACTTTGGCTACCTGATGTGAAGAACTGATGGTGGGAAGGATTGAAGGCGGGAGGAGAAGGGGACAACAGAGGATGAGATGGTTGAATGGCATCACGGACTCAACAGACATAAGTTTGAGTAGACTCCAGGAGTTGGTGATGGATAGGGAAGCCTGGCGTGCTGCAGTCCCTGGGGTCGCAAAGAGTTGGACACAACTGAGCAACTGAACTGAACTGAACTGAGTCTGGTTCCAAAGTCCATGCTTAACAACACCCCCCACACACACATACAAAGAATCACTTTGGGGATACAGACAGGAGCTGCCAGTTAGATAGGCAGACCAGCTCTTGGATTCTCTACCAGATGTTGAAGCCCTACAAAATAATGACAAACACTTTTGAAGCTCAAGCTTTGCTAACTAACAGTTAAGTGTGTGATAAGTCAAATTATATCCATTCCTTCCTTCCTCTATTTATTCGTTATTAGCCATTTGACCGATTAAGGAATGTGTAGATATGAACTAAGTTAGTGATGGGAAGGAATAGAAGATGCTTGAGGGGAGTGCATTACAAATATTTATTTAGCATCTACTACATGCTAGTTTCACAAATTGAAGACTGACTAGGATTTAGAGAGGGATTTAGAGAATATGTTCATAATAGGTATCTGTTATTAGAAGATGTCTGTGTTCTGTGCCAGCCATGCTATGTCCCCACTCTTATAGAGCTTAAATCTAAAATGCAGAGACAAATATTAGCCAACTGATCCATTAGACAAGCTGCAGCTGCAGACTGGGACACTCTGAAGGAAAGGAAGACAAGTACAAGCTATGAATAATAGACAAGATAGTGATTCGCACTGGAAGCTGGCCCTGGAGCAGCCTGCCTTGAGAAAGAGAGGCTTGGACTGAGAGCCCCCAAGGAAGAAGAAGGTGTAGTTGGTGACACAAGAGCAATAAGCAGAAAGTTCCAGGCAGAAGAATCAGCACTCGCAAGGACAAGAAGGAGCAGAGTCTGAAACTGCTGGGTGTGCCAGTCCCAAGGGGAGAAGCAGGGCGGGGTGATAGGAGGCTGCAGCAGGTGGTGGAGGTGGGCCATGTGGCATCTAATAGCATCAGGATCTTTGTGCAGAGGTCCGGGGAAGCCATGGGAGGACATGAAACAAGGAACACTCGATGCACCCAGTGAGTGACTAAACAGATAAGGAAACTCAGATCCTTCTTCCTCCCAACCTCCAACCTCACTGCATTCCTACCAGCACACAGAATTCAGCCAGGAGAGCTCGTCACCAAGCCCTTCTCAAATAAGGAGCCTCTCTGCTGGCAGAGGCTTAGACATCCAGTCACACCACTTACTAGGTAGCACTAATTTGTCCTCTCAGAGGCCCAGGCAGCCTCTAACCTGGCTAGTACTGGATATCTGGACTCAGCCTAGGCTTAAAAGCTGGGAAATCTCCAGCAAGTTAAACCATCTCCATGAGCCTCTGTTTCCTCACCTGCACCAAAGGGGATGGTAGTATCAAATGACTATTAAGATAATGTTTCCAGCATCATCCAGTCCATCGTATGTACCCAGTAAGTGACAATTTCATCTGAACTCATTCATTTGAGTCATATCTTTCTCCCCTTTGATCCTCACAATGTGGAATGGTTATTATTCCCCCCACTCCATCTGGCAGGTGATTAAACAACCAAAACTCACACTACTAGCTCAATAGCCGGCCGGTCACCAGAAGTGATGGAAGCATGCCTCAAGCCCACTTCATTCTGCTTGAAAACCAAGCTACCCTGCTCTCACATTCAGTTAAGAGAAGCTCTGAGAATCATCTGTGCCTGGTGGAGACACACAGATCCTGAGGACACCCAGGCAGGTAAGAGCAAAGAGTGAGACAAAACAAAAACCCCACAAAAACAGGAGATGGTTAGCATGCAGCCCTGCCTTTTCCAGCAGGCAGGGTCAGTGAGGGAGACAGGGTGATGCCTGGACCAGCCCTGCCATAGAGAGATGCCTCGTGGGGCAGCTGGGGCTATACGAGCTCGTGCACCATGAAGCTGGCATCCTGTAGGCACGTGGGCTGCCGATTGTGCTGGCCATCCCTGCGGGGGCTGACTCTGCAGAGCGGAGGCACGGCCACTTGCACATTCGTACAGCTTCTCAGGTGTAGGACATCTCTAGGTTGAGAAAAGTGTGTCGGTTTCCTAAAGCCGTTCCCTCTTTCCCTTCCCTTTTGTGGCACACATCGGCTGTTTCTCAAGCAATTTCAACTCAAAGTAATCAATTTGCCATTGTGGCCTAATTTGGGGTAGCCCAACCGGAACCCCAGCATATCCATGCATCCAATTGTATACTGCGTGCTTTCTAGGTGCCATGAAACCTCCTAAGCACTTTCCATATTTACTTTCATTTTCATCTTCACACCAACAAAATGAAGCTTAAGAGATGACACTTGTCTAAGATGACCCAGATGTGAAGAGGCAGAGTGAGAAATATAATCCAGGGGTCTCCAAAGCCATGCTTTCATAACCATCCTATTATACTGTCATCCCAGCTGGCACAGAGCTAAAATAAAAGTCAGACTACAAGAAGTGACAGAAAGTGGTACCAGATAGAGGAGAGAAGATGCATTTAGACAGCGGATCCTGCAAGGCTTCTGAAGAAGGCACGGATTGGCCTTTGAAATGCCCAGACTCACTGCCAGACCGAAAGCTCAGCAATTTTGTTTGGGAGAGAGAATGGAGGGGTCCAGGCTTCAGAATCTGGCAGACTCGGGTTTAAGTCCTGTCTTCATCTTGACTCACTGTGTGATGCTGGACACTTTACCTAGCCTCTCTGAGCCTTCACTTTGTCAGTGTGTGAGACCTCATCAACTCGTGAAGCTTTAAAAAAGCATGAAACGCATCTAGTCCAATAAGCAATAACACATGCTCCATCACTCAGTCCTGTCTGATTCTGCAATCCCATGGACTGTAGCCCACCAGGCTCCTCTGTCCATGGAATTTTCCAGGCAAGAATACTGGAGTGGGTTGCCATCTCCTTCTCCAGAGGATCTCACCCACCTAGGGATCGAACTTGCATCACCTGCATTGGCAGGCAGATTCTTTATCACTAGCACCACCTGGGAAGTCCCATGTAATAATAACACGGTAGACATCTAATAAACAATGTTTGATTTGAGCCGACTCAAATCTTTAGGTTATAATAAGAAAATGGAGAAAAATTCATTAATCAGCTTCTCTAGTGTATGCCTTAGAGAAGGCTGAGCCAAAGAAGGATTTTGTTCTTGTTCTCATTTCTCGTATTACACTACTGATCACAAAGCCATACTCACGCACACACACATGCAAACACATACACACACACTCACAGCCACTCAGGCACAAGGAGCCACAGACTCACAGAGAAGAAGCATTCGGCGTGCTTCGTTGCTATAATGAGCTTTTCCCTCAAGTTCAGGTGCTGTTCTGTTCTTAATTAAAATCTCTAAAGAACTCTGGGTGTTGACAATCTCACCACCCAAAGCCATATTTACGTTGTTAATTATTTAAGTTGCGGTGAATAAGAAACAATGCCCAGGCTTCCCATAAAATTTCCAAAAATTAAACCAGGGAAATTGGCAATAAATGTCATTTGAAATGGTCCCGCTGCCAGTTAATTGCATGACAACTGTAAAATAATGGGGCATGAGGTGCGTCAACAATGCCTAATTAGTAACAATACGAACATTTTCTTGGGAAAAAATGGCAATTACACGGTACACACATTTAGCAGTCATCATCAAAGGCTCTTTATCCATATTAGCTAATTCATCTCCCCCAAAACACCCTGGGAGGAGGTGGCACAGTCCTCACTGAGAGAGAGAGAAACCAAGGCCAAGAAATAAAATGGTGAATCCTCCTCCTGCTTAGCATCTTTAAAGTACAATGTGAAGATCTCAACCTAGAAGCATCCAGGAGGGATCTCTGGGCAAGGGGAGAAGCACTGGTTTTTAGTAAATGACTTGCCCAGGTGATGTGTAGGTTAGTGTGGTGGATTCTTGGCTTCCTCCTAATCTGCCACATCTCACAACCCAGCTTTTCCTGAGGACGCCCCACCCTGAACCACTGTCTCTGGTGGACATACACGCTTGCATAAGTCAGTACAGTCCCTTTTTCTCTGCCAGAAGGCTTTTACTCGCAAACATACTAAACCAATGGGGGAGGAAGGAGAGTTATGCCTCCTTCCCTAAAGTCATATGTTTTATTAGAACAGAGTTACAGCTTTTGGTTTCAACCCAACTATGAAGTCTAGAATTATTTCTGGAATATGACTGATTTTGATTCAGTGAAAAAATGAAGTGAATTATATCCTGTATGGACTAATTTAATCTCCATTAAAATTTTGTGAATAACAAAAAGATGATGGAGAAGAAGAGAGGGGATGATGAAGAGGAACAGAAAGAAGGAGAATAAAAGAGAGAAGGGAGCTGAGAGGATGCGGAATGGAGAAGAGAATCAACAGCCTGAGTCAGGCACGAAATTCAGGGCACTGTGGATACAAATTTTAACCAGCACTATGAGGATAGGATTATTATCATCCTCGTGTTATAGCTGATGAAACTAAGGCATGGAGAGGTTAAGTGTCCTCCAAGATCCCGTTCCTGGTGAAATGGTGACCAAGGCCCTGAGATCATCTCCACTTGGTCTACTTTTTTCCACAACTGCTGCCTTTATGATGAGTCTCTTCACCATCTTCTAAGCTGCTTATAAACCCTCAGGTAAAAGAGTGGCCCAGTGGGCAGGCATAAAGGGAATTTTGGAACATTACTATCCTAACAAAGATTTTGATGAATTGAGATCCAGTTCCAGGTAAAATCAAATACCATTTTCTTAGAGCAACATGTACACTTTGTGGAAGGATTCAATATTTGTCCCTTCAGTATCACAAAAGAGAAAATAAGACCATACAGTATTGAGAAGAAAAGTTTTAGGGTCTGATAAATCTAAATCCAGAAATTCTATGCCTTATCTATAAAGTGAGCACAGTAATAATATCTACATTATGAGGTTGCTATGAGGATTAAATGAGCAGATACTTAGTACCCTGCATATAGAAAGCATTCAGTAATTGTTAGCTATGTTTTAAATGGGCTTCCCTTGTGACTCAGACAGTAAAGAATCCACCTGCAATGCAAGAGACCTGGGTTCAATCCCTGGGTCAGGAAGATCCCCTGGAGAAAGGATTGGCAACCCACTCCAGGATTCTTGCCTGGAGAATCCCATGGATAGAGGAGCCTGGCAGGCGACAATTCATGGGGTTGCAAAGAGTTGGACACAACTGAACAACTAAACACACACACAAACACGTTTTAAACACATGTTGCCCTATTAATGATTGATAATGATCACTCCTTCACTCGAGGTACAGTGCTCTGCTTAACTATGCTGGCTTTGAAGTCCACAACTTAAATTTCAATCCTGCATCATCTAATTAATCTCTATGGAACCAAAGGGGAACTACTTAGCCTCTATGTGCCTCAGTTTCCTCATTAGTAAAAACAGTGTGATGACCCTATGTGCATGATTTTTTCTTTTAACTTTTCAATCTTTTTTAAAAATTTTTTGACCACAGTTTGTGGGAGGATGAAGAATGGGGAAGAGAAGCAAGAGCAGCCTGTTACTTCCTGACCTGGGGTTCAACCAAAGACCTCAGCAGTAAAAGCTTAGCATCCTAACCACTAGACCACTAGGGAATTACCTGCATGGTTTTTTTTTTAAAGGTTTGTTTGTAGGGTTTGAATGAGACAATGCATGTAAGGCATTAAGCCTAGCACCTAGACAATAACAAGAGCTTAAGAAATATTAGCTAGTGATACTCTTTCTAGGTAGGCATACTTAGTACACAAAAAGAATTCGGTCCCTGTTCCGTTCCTAAAATCAACAAAATGCATTTGATATTCACTTAACAAACATTTATTGCAAATCTACTCTGTAGAAGGCATTGTCTTCTGCGCTGCAGATTCAGACATAAATAAAACACTGCTCTCAACTGAAGTAATAGTATAGACAATGTCTTTGGGTATAGACAATGGACACACTGGGTATAGACAATGGACACATTGGGTATAGACACAGCTATGTGTGGACTAGGAGACTCAGGTCAAGTTGAATGAATGAACAAAGTACATTGCAGTTCTTAAAGTTCAAGGAAAATACATTTCATCCAATTCCTACTCAATGTAAGAGTTCATTTAAATTAAATTCTTATGTCATATTAGGGCTTCCCTGGTAGCCTGCACTGCAGGAGACCCTGGTTCGATTCCTGGATCAGGAAGATCCCCTGGAGAAGGGATAGGCTACCCATTCCAGTATTCTTGGGCTTCCCTTGTGGCTCAGCTGGTAAAGAATCTGCCTGCAATGTGGGAGACCTGGGTTGAGAGGATTCCCTGGAGAAGGGAAAGGCTACCCACTCCAATGTTCTAGCCTAAAGAATTCCATGGACTGTATAGTCCATGCGTTGTGAAGAGTCAGACATGACTGAGCAACTTTCACTTCACTTTCATTTTATGTCATATTAGACAAATTTTGATGCACCCTCTTCCATGAAGTGACAACCTGCTTTTAAATATATCCATGAACAGATAACTTTGTGAAGCAGCTGCTTCCACTGTCCAATAGCTTCAAAGTTCTTCCACCAAGTGATTATACTGAAACCTCATCTCTTTGGAATGCCCACCCCTGGTCACTGTCTTTTTCTGAATCTGGGCAGAGTAAGTATAACCTCTTTCCAACCAATAGGTCTTGCCCACAGTCCACTGCAACTTCTGAGTCTCTGCTTCCTAAAGTGAAACTTGCAGATGTGCTGTGATGAAATGCCAAGAGATATGAGATATGAGCATCTCAGTCAGATGGCCAGGAGCCGTGACCAGGACTGTGCCCTGGTACTCAGCACCCCACAGCTTAGTTTCAGCATCTCTTCTCCCTGAATGCCCATGTCAGTCTGCCTGCACTTGTGAACTGGGGCAACTCTACCAGAATCTCCACACCTTAGTCCTTACTGGTGGACTACCTTGTGTTCACGTATTCATTAAACAGTGACTCATTGAGTTTCCTCTACACCTGGAAGTGTGGGTAATGGATTACCTGTCCAGTTCACATGCATGACTAATTTTTTATATCAGTGAACTGTTCTCCCTCTCCTGAGAGAGCAAAGTTCAATGATGTAGATAATATGATAAGCATAATTAGAGACATGAGGATTCAGGTGGATTTTCAGAACTGTTAATATTCCCAGAAAAGTTCATCAAACTTCTTACCCAGTTGAGAAATCCCTAATTCCATATTCCTGACACAATATTCTTGAACATCTCTGAAAAAGGGGGGTTTATGAAGCAACTGTTCCTACTGCTTAAAAATTTTAGTGTTCTTCCATATCAGGGTAATTTGAAATTTGCCCCTTTGTCACTTCTACCCTGGTAATTGTCTTTCTCTCTCAGGCTAGAGAGACTGCACACAATCCCACTTCCACAAAAAGATTTGTGCATACTTGAAGATTTCTCAGGCTTCCATTTGCATTTCTGGCTCTTTGTTTCTTCAGCCTAAAACTCTATAGTTCATCAGCTGTTCCTCTCTAAAAAAAATTCAGATTCTTGATCACATGAATGTGTTCTCCTGAATGTACTCCACAGTTTTCTGGTGTTTCTCTTAGGCTATGGCATCTAAATCTGGACAAACCTAACAGTGCCTGTGTGCATGCTAAGTCACTTCAGTCGTGTACAACTCTTTGGATCCCATGGACCCACCAGGCTCCTCTGTCCATGGGATTCTCCAGGCAAGAATACTGGAGTGGGTTGCCATGCCCTCCTCCAGGGGATCTTCCTGACCCAGAGATCGAACCTGCATCTCTTATGTCTCTGCATTTGGCAGGTGGATTCTTTACCACTAGTGCCACCTGGGAAGCCCCAATCCTAACAGTGCTAAGCTTTTAAAGAAAGGGTAGATAACACCACCATCTTGCAGTGGAATTTTCAGTACAAAGTCTTCTGTGCCATGGATCCTCTGGGAATCCACTTAGTGGATTCTTTGCTATTATGGAAAAATAAAACAATGGCCCTATGAATATGTTGCTATGTTAATTGATGCTAAAGATTGCTAGTATCATTTTGATTCTGCACATGAAAAGGATATTCACCCACACCTCATTCCCTGAAAAGTCAACTCCCCAAATCTGCCATAAGGTTAATTCCTGAAACATATTCTTCATCAACTACCTCATGTGCCAGTCCCAATCCAGATGGCATTTGGCTTAATACTTTATTAGCTAGCAGGATGGAGATCCCTGAAAATGAGACTTGTCTGGCTTCTCTTTTATATACATTTGACTAATTTTCAGTAGCCTAATTAAATGCTTCTGTGATTGACAGAAGCTGGTGACAAGCAGATCTGCTGCTAGAACTAAACATTTTCAGTTTTCTCTTCAAGATATTAGATATCCAGATCAATTTTAGAGATCAGAAATTTGGTGAAAGTAGGACATAACTTATAAAAAGGATATGAATGTGAAGACAGCATCAGAAGAGGCCCCTGACTGGGTAGAGGAAGAAGCCCAGAAAAAAAAAAAAAGGATAGAAATGGTCCTCTATTAACTCTGCAGGAAATAAAATTCCCCCAAACAAATGCACAAATACATCCTTGAGTAAATACCTTTACTCCTGCAGTCAGTCAGACTCAACACTCTTTTCAGAGCCCTACAACGCAGCATGGAATGATGCAGTGAGCCCTGACCCCAGAATCCATAGATGTGGGTGTCTGGTCTTACTCTCCCTCTTATTGGCAAAGCATGTCAGCCTCCTCTTTGAACTTCAGATAATGTTAGCTAGCTGCTTACCAGTCTCAAGAATTATTGAATGAGCTCCAAGTTTTATGGGTGGGTGAAGAGGCTGTGAAATATTATAGAAAGGTGAGACATTAACAACATCAAATTCTGCCTCATACAATAATTTGTACACACTACCCACTTGAAGGTAAATGCTAAACAGCAGGAATTGCTGTCATTTCAGCCTCCTTCGTATCCAGCATAGTATCTGACATGTAGTAGGAACTTGATAAATGTTTGCTGAATTGAATTCCATGGAACTGAATTACTAAGTTGCATCGTCTTTGAGGGCAATTGTAGAATCTCACTTTACATCATCACCATCGCCTTGCTGAAAGCTGACATGAAAAAGTGTGCAATAAATGGTGAGTGAATGAATGAATAAATTGAGAGGACCTAGAAAGATGGTTCTCAAATCTGAGTGCACTTTAGAAGTACCTGGGGTGCTTTTAAAAATCAGTCTCTGGGACTCTGCCCCACAAATTGATTTAAAAGTTCCCCAGGATATTCTAATGTACAGTCAAGGTTGAGAAATAATGACTTTAAACAATAAGAAAATATAAGGAAGACATCACCTTCCCTTTTATAACCACTGCAGGATTTAGATTCTTAAGTGGAATAAAGCATTGTGAAAGCCTATGGCACTCTAAAATGGAAGCACGGTGTTGTTACTGCTTTTTAGAAAATACTGTCAAGAAGCAGTTTTCTCGACTATTGGCTGGTGGACCTCTTGGCAGCTATCGCCTTGGCAGATGTTGACCTCACTATAGCAGAGCTATGAATGCAAGATCAGCCATCAAGCCAGTTGCTTGGGACTTCTGCTCGGCCCCAGTGTCCTAGGAGGCTGGCACCTTATGGTCACTTCTACAGTGACCATTACAGCAGCTTCCAGAAAGCAGACTCATCTCAGACATCCATAGGTGTTTTCCTCCTGCTCAAATTACATGCAAAATCCTAGTGGTCTATATTCTGATAATTCTAGAAAATTAAGGAGGAGAGGATTATGGATGCTCCTTAGTGAAGAGAATGCTATAGATATAATATTAACACCAGGCATGATATACAGGTCATATAAGCAAGTAATTTATTTATCTATCACTGTTGAATAGCAAGCGACAGACATCAAGAGAGGACAATGTACTCAATAAGAAACCAAGATTCATATCAAGGGGGGAAGTACTGGCTCTGTCAAACCCATTATAAACCTTATTTCCATGAAGGAAAAAAAGTAAATCAGTAACATAACCATAATTCCCATTTTACAGGTAAAAAGACTGAGGCTCTAGGAGCTAACTGTCTTTGTCAAAGTTGCATGGCCAACAACTAGATGAATTTAAGCTGGGAACTGACTTTATAAGCCAATAGGTCTTGAGAATGAGATTTCTTTTTATTCTAAAAGGAAAAATTCAAGGAAAAAAATCAAATTTCAAGATTGGACTGAAGTGTGTGTTTGTGAGAAACAAAACACACACACATACATTTTCTAAAGCCTCATAAAAAGGACTAGTTGGATGATAGAAAGTGTTACTTCATGAAAAATTGTACTTTGTAATACTATTAAAGAATCGCATTTTCCTCAAAGATGCAAACTAATGCAGATAAACATCTATTTTTTTCAAATCCTGTCAGACCTGCTAAATGAATAGACAAGACTCCCTGGTAAAGGCATTTGGAATCTCTAAGTATGAAGTATGAGCTATATACTGCACACTAGCCTGATGTTTCAAGCAGATTAAATGTATGAGAAGTGAAAAAGCTGTCCCTGGGAACATACAGACCTGAGTTTGTGTGTCAGCTCTTCCACCGTGAATTGTGAAATCTTGCAGAATTTTCTTTAACACTCTAAGTTTCAGTTTCCTCATCTGCAAGTAAGAATGAGAATGACAACTTACTAGTAATTCTTATTGCTGTTAAATGAAAGAAAGTGTACAGACTGAGGCGCTAAAATAGGAAGCACCAAAATATTAAATGAATAAAGAAGAGTTTCCCTTATTCTGTGATTTTTCTTAGACTGTTTGGCTAATTGATCACTTTGCTAATGAGTAGGGGTACAAATTACTTTGATATTGCACCACTCTAGATGTCCATGATTTTACAAAGATTCAAAAAACAAACCATTTGCATCGTCAGAAAGAAAATATAAAAGGATATTTTGCAACTAAGAGGAGTTGGAAAGTTTGCTAAATGGATCAGTATAGTCATCATAGTGGATTAAATTTCACATTTGGACTCAGTTTTAGGAAGTAATTTATTGGAACAACAGCTTTAGAGAGCAGGCTGGTTCTTGGCCACCAAGAAGGCTCTGTTTTTTGATTTCCACCTGACTTGTCCACGAGTCAGCTTGTACCCAGAAAGGAGAAACTGGGCTTCAGTAACCACAGGTGATGCACTCAGAAATCACTGTTGATTTCAAAAGCTTAGAGACAAAGGCTTCCCAAAACATCTCCACTTGAAACACTAGACATGAGACACTGAAGACGAAAATTTTTACTGAAACTACCTATGAAATATTTTTTCTGTCTTCCATATTTGAACATAAATGCTTGGTTCATCATTTTGGTTCATTTTTTTTTCCCCTCCAGTACCTAGTAGAATGAAGGAAGCATTGTGTTCATGCAATGAATAAGATTCAAAGAAATTATTGTAACCTGAGTAGCATCTCTACACAATACATGGGAATGGGAGGACTAGAGATAGATGAGCAAAGTCTTTAAAAATGAAATCATTATCTGTTTTAAGAATGCAATCTAAACTCAATAACTTAGTGTAGTAAAAACTATTGGTAATCAATTCCAATATGTAAAATAGAACGTAGTGCAAATTTGATGCATGAAGCAAGGCACTCAAAGCTGGTGCTCTGGGACAGGCTCAGTTCAGTCCAGTTGCTCAGTCATGTCCAACTCTTTGCGACCCATGAATCACAGCACTCCAGGCCTCCCTGTCCATCATCAACTCCTGGAGTTCACTCAGATTCACATCCATCAAGTCACTGATGCCATCCAGCCATCTCATCCTGGGTCGTCCCCTTCTCCTCCTGCCCCCAATCCCTCCCAACATCAGGGTCTTTTCCAATGAGTCAACTCTTTGCATGAGGTGGCCAAAGTACTGGAGTTTCAGCTTTAGCATCATTCCTTCCAAGGAAATCCCAGGGCTGATCTCCTTCAGAATGGACTGGTTGGATCTCCTTGCAGTCCAAGGGACTCTCAAGAGTCTTCTCCAACACCACAGTTCAAAAGCAACAATTTTTCGGCGCTCAGCCTTCTTCACAGTCCAACTCTCACATCCATACATGACCACAGGAAAAACCATAGCCTTGACTAAACGGACCTTAGTTGGCAAAGTAATGTCTCTGCTTTTGAATATGCTATCTAGGTTGGTCATAACTTTTCTTCCAAGGAGTAAGTGTCTTTTAATTTCATGGTTGCAGTCACCATCTGCAGTGATTTTGGAGCCCCCCAAAATAAAGTCTGACACTATTTCCACTGTTTCCCCATCTATTTCCCATGAAGTGATGGGACCAGATGCCANGAATTTGGCAATAAGGAGTTCATGGTCCGAGCCACAGTCAGCTCCTGGTCTTGTTTTTGCTGACTGTATAGAGCTTCTCCATCTTTGGCTGCAAAGAATATAATCAATCTGGTTTCGGTGTTGACCATCTGGTGATGTCCATGTGTAGAGTCTTCTCTTGTGTTGTTGGAAGAGGGTGTTTGCTATGACCAGTGCATTGTCTTGGCAAAACTCTGTTAGTGTTTGCCCTGTTTCATTCTGTATTCCAAGGCCAAATTTGCCTGTTACTCCAGGTGTTTCTTGACTTCCTACTTTAGCATTCCAGTCCCCTATAATGAAAAGGACATCTTTTTTGGGTGTTAGTTCTAAAAGGTCTTGTAGGTCTTCATAGAACCACTCAACTTCAGTTTCTTCAGCGTTACTGGTTGGGGCATAGACTTGGATTACTGTGATATTGAATGGTTTGCCTTGGAAATGAACGGAGATCATTCTGTCATTTTTGAGATTGCATCCAAGTACTGCATTTCGGACTCTTTTGTTGACCATGATGGCTACTCCATTTCTTCTGAGGGATTCCTGCCCACAAGAGTAGATATAATGGTCATCTGAGTTAAATTCACCCATTTCAGTCCATTTTTGTTCGCTGATTCCTAGAATGTCGACGTTCACTCTTGCCATCTTTTGTTTGACCACTTCCAATTTGCCTTGATTCATGGACCTACCATTCCAGGTTCCTATGCAATATTGCTCTTTACAGCATCAGACCTTGCTTCTATCACCAGTCACATCCACAACTGGGTATTGTTTTTGCTTTGGCTCCATCCCTTCATTCTTTCTGGAGTTATTTCTCCACCGATCTCCAGTAGTGTGTTGGGCACCTACTGACCTGGGGAGTTCCTCTTTCAGTATCCTATCATTTTGCCTTTTCATACTGTTCATGGGGTTCTCAAGGAAAGAATACTGAAGTGGGTTGCCATTCCCTTCTCCAGTGGACCACATTCTGGGACAGCCTAGAGGGATGCAGTGGAGAGGGAGGTGGGAAGGGGGGCCCAGGATAGAGAGACATATCAGTACCTGTGGGTGATTCATGTCGACGTATGGCAAAAACCACCACAATATTGTAAAGAAATTATCCTCCAATTAAAATAAACTAATTAATAAAAAAAACTATTGGTAATCAATTCTGTATCAGGTTATTTTAAAGCTTATAAGACATTGCTGCAGTATATTAGGGGGCTTCCCATGTGGTGCTAGTGGTAAAGAACTTGCTTGCCAGTGCAGGAGACATAAGAGACATGGGTTCGATCCCTGGGTCAGGAAGATCCCCTAGAGGAAGGCATGGCAACCCACTCCAGTATTCTTGCTTGGAGAACCCCATGGGCAGAGGAGCTTGGCGGGCTGCAGTCCATGGGGTCACACAGAGTCAGCTGTGACCAAAGCGACATAGCACACACGCACAGCATATCAGAAAACACCAGTGTCAGCAAAGCAAAAGATGCTCAGCTATGCCTTCTGCTCTAAACTGGCAGAGCGGATGTTACCTGTAAGAGGTAGTTTGAGTAGCACAGAATAACCACAAACCTCCTTAACCTCAAAGGATTCCCTACCAGAATTCCACAAAGTCTGACGTACTTATTTTTTTCCAGTTTAAATGTTGTCCCCAAGAGGATTCTATTAAAAAGCAAATACATTCCCTTGGGAGAAGCCCTGTTTGGCCTGGGTTACTTTATCATGTGTGTATATATATATAATATATTATATTCATATATAATATATATGAATATGTTAATATAAATATATAAATTCATATAAAATATAAATATATAAACTGGGAAAAGAGTTGAGGAAAGTGGGGGAAAAGGAAGGAAAGAGAAGGAAGGAGAGAAGGAAGCAGAGAAGCAGGCTCCCAATGTCTATTCATCCAGCCTCTAGACCAACCTGTCCAACAGGGTAGCCTCCACTTACATATGGCCATCTCAATTTAAAGTTTGCATTAACTATATTAAGTAAAATAAAGTATTCAGCTATTCCATCATGTTAGTCTTGTTTCAAGTGCTCAATAGGCCCATGAGGTTAGTGGTTACCACATTGGTAGTGTAGACTGAAAACATTTTCATCACAGCAGAAGTTTCCATAGGTCAGCACTGCCCTAATGAGTGACTTCCAGAGAGACCTTATCACCTACTTCAAAAGTAATGGACTTTATTTTTTAAAGCTGAGCACACTGTGCCAGAGAGAGAGCTATAGTGTCTTGCAGTCCTTCTTGGCTTGGACATATGAAGAACTAAGAAGCAGATATTTTGTTGCAGACTGATCTATATGGACCAACTCAATGGACATGAGTTTGAGCAAACTCTGGGAAATAGTGAAAGACAGGGGAGCCTGGCATGCTGCAGTTCATGGGATTGCAGAGTTGGATACAACTTAGTGACTGAACAACCACAACTTATATGGGAAAAGGACAGGGTGTGTGTATGCATGCTAGGTCACTTCAGTCATGTCTGACTCTTTGCAACTCTCTGGACTATAGCCTGCCAGGCTTCTCTGTCCATGGAATACTCCAGACAAGAATACTGGAGTGGGTTGCATTTCCTTCTCCAGGGGATCTTCCCGACTCAGGGATCGAACCCACATCTCTTCCATCTCCTGCACTGGGAGGCAGGTTCTTTACCACTAGCACCACCTGGGAAGTCCAGAGGACAGGACAGGTCACAGAAAAAAGATTCAGACATGACAAGCCTCTTCCTTAGCAACTCCAAATGAGAATAGTTTACCACTGGGCACTAAATGGAAACTGATATTGAAACATGCTTTGTTCTATAGAGCTAGTTGACTCTAACCATGTGTTATACATATGTGATGTCCTCATGGCAGAGTGGGATCAGCCTCTCACAAATTTCCGTTATCATCTTCATACTTTCCAGGTTATAGAATCCCTCCATGTATTCTATTGCTGGGGCAACTGCTGCCTGACCATAAAAATTATATAAGAATCAAGATTATGGAGGCTAGAGTTGTTTTTAAATAGGTAAGTAATCTGAATTTGAACCCTGAGCTATATGACTCAGCAGTCCAAACTTTTAAATCATACCATACTATCTCTATGAGATGGAAAGCTTATCATGAAAGGTTGTTTTAGGCAGAAATAAATGCAGAGAAAATCACAGTAATAAGACTTTCTATATTGCTTTGGTGACATTGGGGAACTCATGACCTGATGGTAGTTACAATAGGCTCAGTACGTTTATGGTTTCTGTGAGTTTTAGTATCCTCTTCTGTAAAAGAAAGAGGTTGGGCCAAATGATCTTAGACCTCTTTCAATTCTACATAATTGCTTAATACCCAAGATTTCTAAAAAAGTATTCAGTGTAAAATAAGGATTATCTAGTAAAAATGGCTTTATGGGCATATATTATTTTAGTGCTAAGAAGGACATCACCACACATTAGCTAGCAAAAAATTGATAGTTCACAAATTCTCTCGGTAGGCAGTTTCTCCGGTACCTGTGGAACCTTAAAAGGATTTTTTAATTAAGAAATTATTTTGAAAAATAGGACTATTGTCAGTTTCTTCACGATTCATCACTGGAAAAAATTTTGCATAAAGATGCCTTCATGCGCATGTGTGTTGATTTCTCCCCTCCCTTTCCCCTAAGCTAAACATGTTTATGCTTGAAGCTGCTTTGTGAATCCCAAGAAAGCATTTGAAGAAAATTAAAAATCTCTGCCAGAAACTATAACCATCACTGAGCTTGGTCATAAACTGTAATTGGAAAACTGATATTAAGTATGTATCTTTATTACATTTTGAAAGCATGAATAATATATGTAATCATCCAAAGACTGAGCTATGAACCTTTCTTTAGTATTCAAACATAAATGAAAGTGTTCTGTGTTATCAATTAGTGTCCAGCTCCTTTGGAAGAGTGAGAATAATATCTGTTAGACCTCAGCTGGTGATTTACATTCTCAAACATCTTTATTCACAAGCCTAAAAAGCAGGCTGGTAACAGTCGCCAAAGCAGTTGCCAAGACAACTTATCTCTGGATTTAGTATTACTGCATCACGAAAGACGCCTACGGGGAATTTAATTAACTAATGCCTCATCCTCCTTGGCCAAAAAAGGATGGATTTTCCTTTGACTCAATGTCCCTAAAGAATGAGATTCAATAGAATGAGGGTAGACACAGACATACAAGATAGACACACACACACATTCACAGACCCTGGGATTTAATTATCATATAACAAGGCTGGTTTTCAAGCAGGGTTTAAATAGGATCTGCTGCAATTGTTCATACATGTTTATTGAATGAACGTGAATAGATATGTTTCTTTATTCATTCGTTCATTTTCTTTCTTTATTCCTCTTTCCAAAAAGGAGTAGGCATTTTAGAGACAGTTAATTGAAGCAGAAAAACAGTGCCAAAGGAAAGATAAATCTGATTTTTAAAAAATTGATAGGAATTTTAGAATTGTGAGAACTATGTTTCATAATTGGTTCTGAGCTTCCAGGTAACCATGGCAATAATGGAAACGGAACAAAGTGCTTGCCTTACAATATTCCTCACAGAAAGAAATCCTTTTACTCTCTTAAATTCTAATTTATTTATTTATTTTTTTGGATAGGGGCTGTTATTTGAAAACCACATATATTTCTGAAATTATATTCCTAAATTAAGTGCCATAGTTTATATGTCATGCTCTGTGTGTGCTTTTGACTCATTTAATCCTCACCAGTCACCAGTAAAGCCCAATATCTACTGAGCTAGTAGAAGGTACTCAGAGAAGGCAATGCCACCTCCCTTCAAGTACTCTTGCCTGGAAAATCCCATGGACGGAGGAGCCTGGTGGGCTGCAATCCATGGGGTCGCAAAGAGTCAGACACGACTTCAGTTCCACTTTTCACTTTCATGCATTGGAGAAGGAAATGGCAACCCACTCCAGTGTTCTTGCCTGGAGAATCCCAGGGATGGGGGAGCCTGGTGGGCTGCCGTCTATGGGGTCGCACAGAGTCGGACAAAACTGAAGCGACTTAGCAGCAGCAGCAGCAGTAGAAAGTACTATAAAAGTCTTGTTTAATTGTATTAATTAGTATGTACCTATATTATGCTTTCATTTTTCCCCCATGCTGCTCCTCTGAATTAATGTTCAACCCAAGGAGATGTGGAGCTGAGCACCAAGCTTTTGCACCCTACTGGTGTTCCAGACCTTGAGCATCCTTTGGGCATTTTTCCCCCAGAATGGGCAATAATTTGAGTATTTTCTCCTTCCCAAATACCCATTATGAAAGATCTGCATTGGCATGTTCACAATTCTAGAGTGGCTTGGTATTTTGTGCTTTTTAAACATATTTAGGGGCTTTACTCCTTACTAAGGGAAAGCAGGTAAATATGGTTTCTCCATATGTGTACTTTAAGATGTATGGGCTCTGCTATAACAAGAGTTCTTTGATCCTTATTCTCATGCCTCATAGTTCACATGATCTGGCAACTAAGCCATAACTCATACACTTCCAGCACATTGTTTAGTTCATCGAACTAGTCATCTGCTAAATAGGAAAACAATGATTTAATACAGTTTCATAATATTCCTAGTTGTCTGCCTCAGAATACAATTTCGAGCTAGCCAAGTTTGCATCTACCCATCAGGGAGAGTTAGCTCTCTTTGTTCTTCATTTCTGGTCTGTTGCTATTGTTTGCTAGAATTAGATCCTTCTGCATTTCCATAAGAACTTTAAAATCAGCTTGTTAGAGGTTTAACGCATGAAGCAGGGCACCCAATGCCCGTGCTATGGGACAACCCAGAAGGACAGGCTGGGGAAGGAGTTGGGAGGGCGGTTCTGGATGGGAGGACATATGTACACCCATGGCCAATTCACGTTGATTTTTGGCAAAACAAAACACATATTGTAAAGTAATTATCCTCAAGTCAAACAAATAAAATTTTTAAAAAGGCAAAACAACATCAATCTGAAAACTGTAGGATTTAATCAGTATTCTGTACTGAATAAAAATTCTCATTGCAAAACCAAAAAAATCAGCTTGCTAGTTTCAATCAAAAAGACTGCTGGAATTTTGACTGGAGTTCTGTTAAACCTTTAGATCAAGTTGGGGATGATTGACATCTAATAGTATTGAATCTCCCAACCCATAGACAAGGTATAGGCTGTATATCTCTCCATTTACTTATGTCTTTTAAAAAATTATCTCAGAAATATTTCATAGTTCAATGTACAAATTTTATCCTTTTGTTAGATCTATCCCTAAGTACTTTCTATTTTTATGCTACTGTAAATGACATTTATTGCAGCTTCCAAATATTCAGTGCTAATATATCTAAATCAATTGTTTTGTATGTTAATCTTATATCCCATAATTTTTCTAAACTCATCTATTGGTTCTAATTTTTTTTAATTTTATTTTTTTACTTTACAATACTGTTTTGGTTTTGCCATACATTGACATGAATCCACCACAAGTGTACATGAGTTCCCAACCCTGTACCCCCCTCCCACCACCCTCCCCATATCATCTCTCTGGGTCATCCCAGTGCACCAGCCCCAAGCATCCTGTATCCTGTATCGAACCTAGACTAGCAATTCGTTTCTTACATGATAGTATACATGTTTCAATGCCATTCTCCCAAATCATCCCACCCTCTGCCTCTCCCACAGAGTCCAAAAGTCTGTTCTTTACATCTGTGTCTCTTTTGCTGTCTCGCATACAGGGTNGGTCTTACGTTTAGATCTTTAATCCATTTTGAGTTTATTTTTGTGAATGGTGTTAGAAAGTGTTCTAGTTTCATTCTTTTACAAGTGGTTCACCAGTTTTCCCAGCACCACTTGTTAAAGAGATTGTGTTTAATCCATTGTATATTCTTGCCTCCTTTGTCAAAGATAAGGTGTCCATAGGTGTGTGGATTTATCTCTGGGCTTTCTATTTTGTGCCATTTATCTATATTTCTGTCTTTGTGCCAGTACCATACTGTCTTGATGACTGTGTCTTTGTAGTAGAGCCTGAAGTCAGGCAGGTTGATTCCTCCAGTTCCATTCTTCTTCTTCAAGATTGCTTTGGCTATTCGAAGTTTTTGTATTTCCATACAAATTGTAAAATTTCAAGAAGAGCTAACACCTATCCTACTCAAACTCTTCCAGAAAATTGCAGAGGAAGGTAAACTTCCAAACTCATTCTATGAGGCCACCATCACCCTAATACCAAAACCTGACAAAGATGCCACAAGGAAAGAAAACTACAGGCCGATATCACTGATGAACATAGATGCAAAAATCCTTAACAAAATTCTAGCAATCAGAATCCAGCAACACATTAAAAAGATCATACACCATGACCAAGTGGGCTTTATCCCAGGGATGCAAGGATTCTTCAATATCTGCAAATCAATCAATGTAATTTACCACATTAACAAATTGAAAAATAAAAGCTATATGATTATCTCAATAGATGCAGAGAAAGCCTTTGACAAAATTCAACATCCATTTATGATAAAAAAAACTCCCCAGAAAGCAGGAATAGAAGGAACATACCTCAACATAATAAAAGCTATATATGACAAACCCACAGTAAACATTATCCTCAATGGTGAAAAATTGAGAGCATTTCCCCTAAAGTCAGGAACAAGACAAGGGTGCCCTCTTATTTTTTTTTTTGTAAATTCCATCAAGTTTTCTACATAGACAATAAGACCATCTATAAATAAAGACAATTTTATTTTACTCTTTCCAATCTGGATGTAATTACTTTTATTTTTCTAGACTAATTGCATCAGCTAGAACCACTAATACAACGCTGAGGAGAAATAGGAGCAAATATCTGTCTTGGCTCTGATCATAAGGGGAAATAATTCTTTCACCATTAATTATAATGTTAAGTGCAAGATTTTTTTTCACACTTGTTCTTTATCAGGTTAAATTCCCCTTTCCCCTAGTTTGCCGAGGGATTTTTATCAGGATTTAATGTTGCCTTTTCTCCCTGCCCTTGTATGGTTTTTTCACATGCATGCACCAGTTAGAACTCAACTGAAGACTAATGGGCATTCCCTCTGCAGTTTTTCAGAGATCTTTCTGTATGTTTTTTCTCTATAGCACTTTACTCTGCAAACTCTAGCCACTTTGGCTTTCTTGGATTTCCAAGTTCATTTCTCCAACACAGGGAGACCAACACTGGGCCCCTCCTGCCAGAAACATAACCTGAAAACTTTTTCAAGGCAATAGTCTGGGGTAATATCAAGACTTACCTCATTTGTCTCCTATCTCATAGGGATTATTAAACTTTGTTGTCTGAGGTCCAGTGTCTTAAAAATCATTTTTCATTTTTACGTAATGGCAACCTGCTCCAGTATTCTTGCCTGGAGACTCCCATGGACAGATGAGCTTGGCGGGCTACAATCTATAGCATCGCAAATAGCTAGACACAACTGAAGTGACTTAGCAAACATGTACAGTTTTTTAGAGTTCCTTCAGGAGAGTTAGCACAGTCCCTCAGTCCCTGGTATTCCATCTTAGTTGAAAGCAGCGATGTTTCTGGTGAGTTTTCCTTCACACTTGCACTTTCTTAGACCTCACTCTATACATAAATTACAGGCTAGGTCTTCAGAATCTGTATATTTCCAAAGCCCCTCACTAAATTGATTGACATTCCTGGTTTATAATGTACTAATTTATCCTAATTTTATATCTAATGAAACCTGAGCTCTGTGAGGTAAGCTTCATAGCATGACTAGGACCTTGAGCCCAGGTTCTCTGCCCCTTTGGCCTTGACTTCTTCTAACTTTTCCTTGTATGTACAACCAGTGTCAGTGTCTGCTATATTAGTGCTAATGCTGGGAGTGCTGATTTAATTTTATATATTTCGGTAATGCCTAAACATTAACATCTAAATATCCCCAGGACTAACTATAATATAAATTGGGTTGCTCGGTAGAAATTGGATGTTTCTTGCGTTGTGTTAAATATTACATGCTTATACCAGTTGAGGAAGATACAATGATAGTTCCATTATATATATAATCATCTTCACAAAGAGGAATCCATCAGAATTTGGATGCAGTGAATATTCACCAAGATAGCTATCAATCTTTTGTCCTTCACGTATTACTGGACACATTTCCAAGGTAACACCTCCACAGTAATGGTCACTCTTAGGCACATTTTAGAACACAGCTGGATGGTCATTTCCTCGTGATGTCGTCTCATAAAATTCTACGCAGCTTTAATTGCTCCCACTCCTGAATGCTTATCGGGCAGGGTACATAGCAATATTCTTGCCTTCTTCACAGTGTAGAAAAATGTGTATTTATATGAATAACACTTGTATCAGTATATTCTCATGTTAACTTTCCTAGGTAACCAATTTCATGGAAATTATTAATTTGGCATATCCAGCCCTCCTACTCAGTTATTCTAGAAATATTCAGAAATCTAGAATATATGACAATTTACATTACATAATATGAATACATAATTATAAATACATGTATGACTATATAGTTTAACTTCTACATATACTACAAATTCAGTGTTATTTCTTTTCCTCTGGTATTCTACTTGGGAATATCTAAAAAACAGACAACTGAGTTATAGTAAGTTTAATTAATATTAGACAGCATTAGGTTGGCAAATCTCATTTCCTGTGCTGCCAAACTTTTGACTTCATGGGTATCTAAACTAGCTTCCAAATGGCTGAATGTAAGAGTTGTTTCCATTTGGGATTCTTTGATAGTGAGCACACCCTAATAATACAGTCATTAGGATTGTCTGCGCACCCTCTGATTTTACTGATATTCTGGGAGACAAAGGAGATCACCCTGGGCAGCACCTAATCCCTCTACAGAAATGTTAACTCAATGAAATTTCATCTTTTTGTTCTTCAGATCATCTCCTAAATCATTCATAGCCTGTCAAACAATGCAAAAGCAAAAAAAAAAAAAAAAATTGAATTTTGTTATAGTTTAAAGATTTATTTTTAAACCTAAACGCTCTGTTTCAACTGTGAGGCTTGATTGAGAGGGATTTAAAAGGATGGGTGGGCTTTGTGTACATACACAGTGAAGACAAAAACTTTTCTACAAATATCAATAAAAACCAGTTGATGATAAATTCAACTCCCTATAACTGAGGTTTAAAGAAAAAACAAAAACAAAAAACTGGGCAGGGGGTGTGAAGAATGTCTTCATACAAAATTCAGCCCAATCCACTGATCAGAAGAATTCTACCATAGCAAAGGGCAATCATGGGTATATTTTACCTGAAAGAGGCATTAGAAATTCTCCAGCTGGTAGGGGAGGGGGATGATAGGATTGCCTGGGGCTGAGGCTGTGAGGAAGAGAATAGAGGAGCACTGAGCATATATAGTTTGCACGCTCAGTTGTTCAGTCGTGTCCAACTCTTTGCAGCCACATGTACTGTAACCCGCCAGGCTCCTCTGTCTTTGGAATTTTCCAGGCAAGAATTCTGGAGTGGGTTACCATTTCCTCTTCCAGGGGAAATGGAAATCCCAACCCAGGGATGGAAGCTGCATCTCTTGTGTTTCCTGCATTGGCAGTTGAATCCTTTACCACTATCACCACCTGGAAAGCCCATATTATAGTTTGACAAACCTCCAAAGAGAATCTTTTTAACCTTTCATAATTTAACAGGCACTGATTCAAACAATGCTTTATAGATCTGGCTATAATTCAAACCATCTGGGGATCTTTTAGAAATCCTACTATCCAGGTCACTTACAGACCAAATTAGAATCTCTGGATTGGACCCCAGCGTGAATGCTTTTAAGAATTATATATGAGAGGTTAAGAATCCATAGGCCCACAGGTAGGGGGAAGCTTGCTAACACTGGAACCAGGATAAGTCCCCAGCTCATATTTGAGTAGCTACAAAGAGCTACTTCATTTCTCTCCAGACTCCTCCCCAACTAAGGATTACCATGCCCTCCAGGGAAAATGTTATCTTTAAATTAGCAATCTTTCTTTAATCATAGTGAAAAACACATATAAAATTTACCATCTTCACTATTTTAAAGGTACAGCTCAGTGGTGTTAGGTACATTCACAGTGCTCTAAAACTTTTTCATTTTGCAAAACTGAAGCTCTATACCCAATTCCCATTTTACTTTCTGCTTCTGTGAATGGAACTACTTTAGATTCCTTGTATAAATAGAATCATATAGCATTTATCTTTGGGAAACTGGCTTATTTCTTTTTTTTTTCATTTCCCATATTTTTCTTTATTTTATTTTTTTATTTAAATTTATTTATTTTAATTGGAGGCTAATTACTTTACAATATTGTATTGGTTTTGCCATATATCAACATGAATCCACCACAGTGTATACGTGTTCCCAATCCTGAACCCCCCTCCCACCTCCATCCCCATACCATCCCTCTGGGTCATCCCAGTGCACCAGCCCCAAGCATCCTGTATCCTGCATCGAACCTAGACTGGCAATTCATTTCTTATATGATATTATACGTTTCAATGGCTTATTTCACTTAGCATAATGACCTCACGTTTCATCCATGTTGTAGCATGCAACAGGATTTCTAATTTTTTCCAAGCTGAATAATATTTAATTGCATTGAATATACCATGTTTTCTTTATCAATTCATCTGTCCATGGATATTGGATTGCATTTACCTCTTATACATTGTGAATAATGCTGCAATGAACTTGAGTATGCAAACAACTATTTGAGACCCTGTGTTGAATTCTCTTGTCTATACATCCAGAAATGGGATCACTGGATCATATGGTATTTTAATTTTTGAGGAATCTCCATTCTGTTTTCCATAGTGGCTGCATCACTTTTCATTCCTACCAACAGCACACAAGAGATTTCACAAATGTGGAAAACGTCATGAATTTGCATGTCGTACTTACACAGGGGCATGCTAGTCGCCTCTGTATTGTTTCAACTTTAGCATTCAGGCTGCTGAAGCAAACACCAAATACAAAATTTTTGAGATAATATTCAGAGCTTAGTAACAAACCCCACAGAGATGGCAGGCTGAGTCTCCCAGATTTATTTTTAAAAATGCATGGTTGAATAATTAATTTTATTTTAAGAGGAATTAGATCAATGTCAAAGAAAAGTTACTAACGGGAGGCCCTCAAAGCTTAGCCAGGAACTTGCTAGAAATGCAGATTCTCAGCCCCAACCCCCAGAAACTTCCTGAATCAAAATATTCTGTAAGTTGGGTCCAGCGATCTGTATTTTGGAAACTTTGTAGAGGCAATTAATGCATACTAAAGTTGGAAACACTCTCTACATTTTGATTTTATGGATCTTAAAAAGAACATTCTAAGCAGTAATACTTTTCCTATTAATGCTTGAAATGCCAATACACTCATTCCTTTTTGTTTTGCTTTGCTTTCTGTTAGTTGTTTGGTTGCCTGGTTGGTGAAACAGCCTTGCTCTAAGCATCAGTGACTTCAGGACAAAAGCAGGCTTAGGCAGCATTTCACACTATAATTCATAACTGCGGTAACTTCTCAGTCATGATGTAAAATGACTAAGTCTGTTAAATGAGAAGACTAGGTCAAGGTTGGCAGATCTTGCCTTACATGCCACTTTCCCAAAACCCAAGGCAGACATTGTTAATTGATCAAGACACTCTATACCTCCCATTCAGAGTCTCAGAATCCTTCTTGACATAGCCCTATCAAAAATTAGTTATATCCTGAAATGAAATCCATTTGCTACCAGATAATCTTAATGAGATTATCTTGATGAGCCCCTTAATGAGGGTGAAAGAGGAAAGTGAAAAATCTGGCTTGAAACTCAGCATTAAAAAAAAAACTAAGATCATGTCATCTGGTCTCATCACTTCATGGCAAATAGAAGAGGAAAAAGTGGAAGCAGTGACAGATTTTATTTTCTTGGAGTCTAGAATCACTGCAGACAGTGACTGCAGCCATGAAATTAAGATGCTTGCTCGTTGGAAGATGTCAGAGTTGGACCACAAACAAGGCTGAGAGCTGAAGAATTGATGCTTTCAAACTGTGGTGCTGGAGAAGATTCCTGTGAGTCCCTTGGACTGCAAGGAGATCAAACCAGTCAATCCTGAAAGAAATTAACCTTGAATATTCACTGGAAGGACTGTTGCTGAAGCTTAAGCTCCAATTCTTTGGCCACCTGATGTGAAGAGCCAGCTCATTTTGGAAAAGACCCTGATGCTGGGAAAGATTGAAGGCAGGAGGAGAAGGGGATGACAGAAGATGAGTTCATTGGATGGCATCACCAACTTGAAGGACATGAATTTGAGCAAACTCCAGGAGACCGGGGATAGTAGAGGAGCCTAGTGCGCTGCAGTCCACAACTTAGTGACTGAACAACGACAGATCATCATTGCCCTGTTTATCTCTGTCCTTAAATAGTATGGGCTCCAAATACTACCAATCCTAGGCTGTCCTCCAGAACTGCTAATATTCTGTGAGCTTAGTTTTTTCATCTATAAGATGCCACTGGTGTCATCTACCTCATGGGGTTCTTAGGAAGATAAATGAAATAATGCATTTGAACCAGTTGGATCAGCACTAGACACAAAGTTATTAAAAGCTCATTAAATCTTAGTTCTTTTTCTTTCCTTAGCTGCATCTTTTTTGATTAATTTATTTATTTTAATTGGAGGATAATTATATTACAATATTGTGATGGTTTTTGCTGTACATTGGAATGAATCAGCCACAGGCACACAACTCTTCTTTACATTTTTTTCTGGCTGCTCACTTTACCATTGGCTGCCATGTAGAGCTGGCCAAGCTCAGTGTTTCCTGAGAAGTGTAAGTGCTCCTGGTGTTGGCTTGGCCATGATGAGAACTGACTGACTTCTTAGCCTTTGCCTCTGTTACAGTATTATCGTCACCACTCTGCTTACCAAGTTTGCACATTGATTCAGATGAGTAGCCTTTGGGTGAAAAGGGAGCATTCTTATTTATTTAAACTAATCTCACAAGAGCAAAATCTAAATAATAATCTTATCCAGCACAAAAACAGAGAAGGCAATGGCAACCCACTCCAGTACTCTTGCCTGGAAAATCCCATGGATAGAGGAGCCTGGTAGGCTGCAGTCCATGGGGTCGCAAAGAGTCAGACATGACTAAGCAACTTCACGTTCACTTTTCACTTTCATCCATTGGAGAAGGAAATGGCAACCCACTCCAGCATTCTTGCCTGGAGAATCCTAGGGACGGAGGAGCCTGGTAAGTTGCCGTCTATGGGGTCACACAGAGTCGGACATGACTGAAGCGACTTAGCAGCAGCAGCAGCCAGCGCAAAAATAAACTCTGCGCACATATAACCAATCTTCTAGTGCCGACTTAATGTGATGTTAATGAGAATGTTTCCCTCTTGGGTTAGATGCAAGGAAGTTAAGATTTATTAAAGACCATGCGTGTGTGATCAATGCAAAGAAATAGAGGAAAACAATCGAAAGGGAAAGACTAGAGATCTCTTCAAGAAAATTAGAGATACCAAGGGAACATTTCATGCAAAGATGAGCAAATAAAGGACAGAAATGGTATGGACCCAACAGAAGCAGAAGATATCAAGAAGAGATGGCAAGAATACACAGAAGAACTGTACAAAAAAGATCTTCATGACCCAGATAACCACGATGGTGTGATTACTCACCTAGAGCCAGACATCCTGGAATGTGAAGTCAAGTGGGCCTTAGGAAGCATCACTACGAACAAAGCCAATGGAGGTGATGAGATTCCAGTTGAGCTAGTTCAAATCCTAAAAGATGATGCTGTGAAAGTGCTGCACTCAATATGCCAGCAAATCTGGAAAATTCGGCAGTGGCCATGGGACTGGAAAAGGTCAGTTTTCATACCAATCCCAAAGAAAGGCAATGCCAAAGAATGCTCAAACTACTGCACAATTGCACTCATCTCACACACTAGTGAAGAAATGCTCAAAATTCTCTAAGCCAGGCTTCAACAGTATGTGAATCATGACCTTCCAGATGTTCAAGCTGGATTTAGAAAAGGCAGAGGAAGAACCAGAGGTCAAATTGGCAACATCTGCTGAATCATTGAAAAAGCAAGAGAGTTCCAGAAAAACATCCGCTTCTGCTTTACTGATTATGCCAAAGCCTTTAACTGTGTGGATCACAACAAACTGTGGAAAATCCTTAAAGAGGTGGGAATATCAGACCACCTGACCTGCCTCCTGAGAAATCTGTATGTAGGTCAAGAAACAGTTAGAACTGGACATGGAACAATATCAAGGAAGGAGTATATCAAGGCTGTATACTGTCACCCTGCTTATTTAACTTATATGCAGAGTACATCATGCAAAATGCCAGGCTGGATGAAGCACAAGCTGGAATCAAGATTGCTGGGAGAAATATCAGTAACCTCAGATACTCAGATGACACCACCCTTATGGAAGAAAGTGAAGAAGAACTAAAAAGCCTCTTGATGAAAGTGAAAGAGGAGAGTGAAAAAGTTGGCTTAAGGCTCAACATTCAGAAATTAAGACTCAACATTATGGCATCTGGTCCCATCATGGCAAATAGATGGGGAAACAGTAACAAACTTTATTTTGGGGGGGCTCCAAAGTCACTGTAGATGGTGACTGCAGCCATCAAATTAAAAGATGCTTGCTCCTTGGAAGAAAAGCTATGACCAGCATAGACAGAATTTTAAAAAGCAGAGACATTACTTTACTAACAAAGGTCCGTCTAGTCAAGGCTATGGTTTTTACAGTAGTCATGTATGGATGTGAGATTTGGACTATAAAGAAAGCTGAGTGCTGAAGAATTGATGCTTTTGAACAATGGTGTTGGAGAAGACTCTTGAGAGTCCCTTGGACTGCAAGGAGATCCAACCAATACATCCTAATGGAAATCAGTCCTGAATATTCATTGGAAGGACTGATGCTGAAGCTGAAACGCCAATACTTTGGCCACCTTATGTGAGGAACCAACTCTTTGGAAAAGACCCTGATGCTGGGAAAGATCAAAGGTGGGAGGAGACAAGGACAACAGAGGATGAGATGGTTGGATGGCATCACCAACATAATGGACATGAGTTTGAGTAAGCTCCAGGAGTTAGTGATGGACAGGGAGGCCTGGCATGCTGCAGTCCATGGGGTCTCAAAGTGTCAGACACCACTGAGTGACTGAACTGAACTGATGCGTGTGCAAAAGCTTTGTTAGCCAATTTGCTATATCTGATTATATCTGATTTATTCTGCTCAAAAACACTGCATGATATATATAACTACGCTGTTTCCAATTTACAGATAAGAAAACTGAAGTTCAGACAAGAAACATAATTAATCATAAGCTTGGAAGAGGAGTCAGCTACCTTATTTGGAGGGGCCAGTTAAAAGTGAAGGGGCAAAGCCTCTTTTGTCAAGTTTATTAAGAATCCAAGACAAATACTGTAGAACATTAAGCCAAGCCCAGGACCTGCGTGTGAGTTGTGAGCTGCTGCAAGGGTTGTATGCTCATGACGCCACCCCTGCTTTTGTCAGAACTCATTCCAAAACCTACATCACCTTTCTATTTCATCATATAGGAGAGCCAAGTGACTTTATGGAATCTGAAAATTAGAACAGAAAACAATGCTTCTGGGTGCAGTATGGAAAGTATTTCTTAAAGCAGTCACAAGCAAGCCTCTGTGGCTGTGTATATATAAACCAAAGCGTAAAATCTTGGGACTCAAACCAATGTCAGAGATCCCTTTTCAGTAGGTACAACCTAGTGGATAAAAATAAGTGATAAAATCTATTGTTTCACTTTCTTTTCCTCCACTTTATAATAATTCCAAGATCCCCAGCATGGTTACCTTAGACCAAATGGGATCTTGGATGAATGGATTCATCCAGCAATTCATTAAGAGATGATGAAAAGGAGGGAGAACCTTGAAAGTAGGAACCATGTAGACCCCACATAGAGAAGCTATAACAGTGTTACAGTTAAAAGCCCAGAGGGTGCTAAAGTCAAGAGCTTAGAAACGAAGAAATTACAATAGGTATATGGAGAAGGAAATGGCAACCCACTCCAGTGTTCTTGCCTGGAGAATCCCAGGGACGGGGGAGCCTGGTGGGCTGCTGTCTATGGGGTCGCACAGAGTCAGACACGACTGAAGTGACTTAGCAGCAGTAGCATAATGACCCGAGGGAAGTAATGAGAGTGGAAATTCAAGGCAGATGCAGGGCAAATGGACATGAGTTCATGGAGACCCTCCTCCCGCATTGTACCTCTGTGAGACCTGCAGGGAACCAGACGAGAAGAAAGAAAGACAGCACCCTGGGCTTTGCAACTCTGCAGGTCATTGTTGGGGCCCGAGTTGTCATTCTGAATTTCATCCTCCCAGGACTTTAGTGCAACAATTATTTATGAAGCCACAATTATCTTCTGACGCATCCCTTAAAAATCTAGGTGTTTCTGCCCCTGTGACTCTGAGAATGATAGAATCTGACTGAATCATTAGCACTCGCCCCAGTCCCTCAGGTGTCTCTGTCACCCTCTTCACCATATCACTCCACATTTTGTTCTGCTTCGTGCCTCAGGGGTGAGCTGTAACTGACAGAAGAATCTAAATTGCCCTCTTATCAAACATAAGTTTAAAGTAAGTCTGAGTGACTTCGTTGGGTTAAGGCAAGGGTGAATAAATGTCTGATTTTATCAGATGCAAATTTGCAGAAGTGATGAGAGTCAAAAAATTCTTATTATTCAACAAGGGATCTTGCTGAGACATTCAAAACACATCAGGTTTTAACACCTTTTAAAAATCACTTTTCTTCAAATCTGCACACTGCCTGGTCTTTCTGTATCAGGCAGACCGAAGCTAGCATCTCAGTTTTACCACTAGCTGTGTGACCTTGGTCTAATTACTCATCTTTTTTGGATCTCAAATTTCTCAATGAAGATAATAATAACTACCATTCAAACTTGATGTAAAAATTAAATGCAAGGTACAAGTGCAAGTGTTTAATAGAGTCTATGTTCTAGCATAATTTATCAACTAATATTTGCTTAATGATAAATGACTGAATGAATAGCCAATCAATACATGGAAAAATTGTGGAAAAAATTTTTCCCCTTTTCTTGCACGTCCTCATTCCAGCCTCAACTGAGACATAAACATGAAACAAAAATACTGTATTTTACATAGAAATTTACAGTTTATAAAATGAGAATTATTTAATCTTTGTAAAAGTTCTTGAGTGACAGTTTAAAAAAGGTTGTCACTTCCATTTTATAGAAAAAGAAAGGAAGGTTAAGGACAGTCATTTTAATCTAATTAACAAATCCATATAGTTAAAAGAAGAAAAGAAGGAAGTAAGGAAGGGAGAAGGGGCTCAAGGACAGGTTCCTCTAAAGTTAAATTCTTTCCATTTTAGAAAACCACCATCCCATATATCCATGAACACTGAAGCAACCATCTGTAATCACTGGACCAAGTGTTAACATAATCAAAATAGACATTTCCTTCCTGGCTAAACCTGATAAATGGTTTAATCTGTCTATGGTATCATTTCTGGAAAACACAAAGGAGATTTTTCATATAAGCCTGTCAGAAAAGATCCAGGCTCAGAAGAAGCAATCTTTTAATTACCTTCAGTTGTGCTATCTCCAAGATGGATTCTAATGGAGCAGAGATTAGGACACATAGTCATTTCAAACGTGTCATTCCCAGTGTTCTCACCTGCCGGTCAGAACCTAGAACAATTTCAGATGAAGCCATGGACAGTTTTATGATAAAGGAGAGCTTTGAGATTAGACAACAAAGAGGGGGACTAACTCAGAAACTCCAAGGCACTTGGTTCCCTCAATAGAATGATGTCCTGAAATCCAATAGAAAAATAAAGAGGTGGAGGGATGTATTAATGTTTATTAACTGTCTGTTACATGTTAGGGTAAACACTGAAGTGAAACCTCTAAATACAGTATCCCATTTAATCTCCCCATATATCTGAAAAGTAGACATTTTTATCACCACTGTATAAATAAGAATCTGTAGCTCATAGAATTTAGGTAGCATGTCCAAAATTAGTGGCCAAGCTTCAACTTAAGCCCTGACTTGTCTGAATCTAAAACCCTTGTTTTAGCACCTGACTAGGAGTTCTCAACTAGCAGTCCACAGATCAGAGCAGGGCTGAAAAGAAAGGAAAAATACAGATACTCATGTTCCATTCTAGAACAATATTCTGACTCAGTACATCTGTGATGTACTGCCCAATTCTCTGTCCTTAGCAAGTGTTTTGGGTAATTACAAGGGACCTCTAGGTTTGAAAAGCTCATACCATGTTGTCTCCTCAGGAGACAAATATGTTTCTTAGATCAATGGTACTCAGCACACTCAGCACTTAGCTAGTATCATGAGTATAAAATGCTCCTTGACGCCCAAGGTGCCTGAATGATCCTATGTCTCTATATTTGCAAATCAAATTGTGTCCTTTCAACCGATCACTATGCCATTGGAGGTAGGTTTCACTAGCTCAAGAAAAACCAAGAAAACCGGAAGTGCAATCATCCTTCCTGATCTCAGAAGAGCTCCTCTCGTCTTTTCCTAAGCTACCAAGCAAAGTAGCCCTCACTCTCAACCCTAGGGCCACTGTCCACTTGTCTTTCTCTACATTTTTCTTTCTTTAGCAAGGAAATTTAATGGTTAACTAGGATGCATAAAATATTTTAGGCCCCAGAGTCAACAAATAGCATTTTTATCTTTTATGGAAATAAGATTAGTCTGAAAATACATGAAAATGAGGCTTCTATCCCCAAGGATGAAGAGCTATGTCTTCAAAGTGATGGGAAACAAAACAGAAGTTTGAGTCTTTACTCTTGCTTGGAGAATTCCATGGACAGAGGAGCCTGGGGGCTACAGTCCATGGGATCGCAAAGAGTCAGACACCACTGTGTGACTAACTTTACTTTTATTCTGCTACCTTAAATTATCATTAACCTACCTTGCCGAGCTGTTTACAGACTTCAGCACAAAATAAGATGACGATGAAATCAATGTGTATGCTTGATCATAACAGATGCCTGACACTGAGTGAGAAAAATAGAAACAAAACAAACTATGGCCCCTTCCCCACAGAGACTTTATCATCCTATTGTGAAATGGAGTATATATGGAGCAACCCTGAACTTTTACACATTGGACTCCTTCCTTTGTTCAATTATGACTGTATTGGGGCATTCTGAGTTGAGGCTTTACATGCCCTACCACCCAAAATTGAAACATTGATATTATGGTTATTCTCTCTACACTAAAAAATAAGGTATAGCAATATACTTTGCAAACTGTAGTTTATTATACTGATGTACTATAAATCTTAAAAATTCTTAAAAGTAAGGAAAAATGTAGACAGTTTTATCACTGCAATAAGTATGCAGTGATAAAAGAAGTCACCTCACTTCTGGCTTCATCTTATCTTTTCTACCATAATTTCTTCTTTGCTCCACTATCATCCTCTTGGGCTTATCTTTATTCACAGGTGACATTGTTTTTATATATAAAAAAAAAACCCTAAGTATTGACTTAAAACAATAAAACAGCCAGTTATTTTATCATCAAAATGAGTTGATTTGTGTACAACAAAATTGCAATTCAGGACACACAATCTATGGCAAACCACAGGCAAGTCGGGAATACAAAGGAGAGGGCAGTTCTGTTATAGGGAGAAGGGAGAGTTGGAAGGGGCTGGTATGGACAGAGTCTATTGGAGAAAACAGGGAATTTGCAGTGAGGTGGCTTTTCACTGGCTGAGTGTAACAGTCTCTCCTTGGCTAGCTTGTTGCGAGGCAAGAAGAAATTCTTCCTTCCTCCTGCTGGGTAGCAAAGTAGTAACCTTCTGGAATGTTTTGTTTTCAAGTTATACAGATTTCGTGAACTGGCATAAAGTTCATTAAGCATTCCACCCCCAAACCCTAGCAGAAATAGTAAGAAAGCTGTGGTACATATACACAATGGAGTATTACTCAGCCATTAAAAAGAATACATTTGAATCAGTTCTAAGGAGATGGGTGGAACTGGAGCCGATTATACAGAGTGAAGTAAGCCAGAAGGAAAAACACCAATACAGTATACTAACGCATATATATGGAATTTAGAAAGATGGTGATGATGACCCTGTATGCGAGACAACAAAAGAGACTCAGATCTATAGAGTGAACTTTTGGACTCTGGGGGAGAGAGAGAGGGAAAGGATGGGATGAGATGGGAGAATGGCATTGAAACATGTATACTATCATGTAAGAAACGAATCACCAGTCTATGTCTGATGCAGGATGCAGGATGCCTGGGGCTGGTGCATGGAGAGGACCCAGAGAGATGGTATGGGGTGGGAGGTGGGAGGGGATTCATGTTTGGGAACGCATGTACACTCGTGGTGAATTCATGTCAATGTTTGGCAAAACCAATACAGTACTGTAAAGTAAACTAAAGTTAAAATAAAAATTTTTTAAAAAATAAAAAAATAAAAATAAAATCTCTAATGCTGGCTCTCACACACTGTGCTCCTAACAGGCACCCTCCACCTTGCCTGTGTTATATCAGTCAACCCTCACAACAATGAATGAAGTCAAAATAGCACACATGTTCTGGAGATTGAACAAAACTGTACTCCCAAGAGGCTAGACAGTTTGCCAAAGTCACACAGGTGAACTGGAACCCAAGCATATTGATGCAGAAAATCATAGTGTCTTTTTCACTCTGCAGCTACAGACATCTATTATTTTATCTGTTTTGCAAATACTCTATGGTACTTATCATCTGCTTGTCACAATTCAAAACACTTTACAAATATCAATTGATTTAACAGTCATAACCTCTTAGGTAGGTGTTATTAATATCCCCATTCTAAAAATAAAAGAACTGATTTCATTTTCAGAGCCTCTGACTCATTTTCTATAAACAAGTTCTAAGAGTCCCTGACAGCTCTAGCAGCTACTGATGCAATAACAGACAAGATACCTCCAAGGTCAGACTTACCAGCCCCATGTGTGAGACAAGGCCATCTTGAAGACGGGGCAAAATCTTTTGAAGTGACATCTCTAAAATTCTGTCCAAAACAATAAAGCAAAAACAAATCAAATTTAGTTTTTCCTGGAAAAATTATGACAATGAGATGACATTAGCTGACCGTTGTGCAGGTTTCTATTTTAATACATATTCATTTGAAAGGGTGCTTGAAAATATAATTAAGTGAGAGGATCTAAGAAGCTTCTGTCGAAAGTACTCAATCCAGTTTTCACTTAACAAATAAATGGAAAAGAAAAAAGGAGGGAAGGAGTGAGGGAGAGAGAAAGAAAAAGAGAAAGAAGGGAAGGAAGAAAGGAAGAGAGGGAGGGAAAGAGGAACAAAAAAATAGAAAAAATAAAGAAAGGAGTAAAACAATATCCTTCCCAGAAGCTAAAAATATATGAAACAAGCAAAGTAGCAAGAAGTGTAATATCATAGACTTAATGTCAGCTAAGATCAAGTCTTTCTTCCATCCCTCAAGAACTCTATGACCACTGACAAGTTACTTAACCTCTTCGAGTACCAGTTTCTTTACTTGAAAAATCGGAACAGTATCTTTTTGTGTGCTTAAATGAAACAATGTATGTGAAGAGTCTAATACTATGAGAAGTGATTGTACCTACTCTAACATGTAAGGTTTGAGGACATAAAAAAATGCAAATGGAAAACCTTACTTTGAACCATCACCACAAAAGTAGTATTTTGGGTGCCTATTGTCGAAACTAGGTGGAATCAGATGATCTCTAGAATCGTTACTGCACTGAAGGAAATACTGACAACTCCAGATAACCTACTCTAACCATTTCATATTTCTTAAAACAATGAGCAGAGTAAAAGGTAGTCAAAACAGGTACATCCTAGGTATTTTAAGCATTGTCAATACATAAAAATAATAATAAGTAAGTCTTGAGAGTTTCTTTGGTAGCATTGTCCTCCAAATAAAATATCAACATCACAGTCAATAAATTACATTCTTTTGCCATTTATAAGACATGGCCTGTCTCCTAAATGCCACAGACTTCCACAGAGAGGAAATCTATAATTAACATATTTATTCAAAAACAGTCTTCTCACTTACCTCCTTCAGTCAACATTTCTTTTTTATCAAACAGACTTCACTACTTAAGATGCTGCCTTCAAATTCCAGCTCTTTTAGTTACTAACTTTGGGCACATTAAATAATCTTTCTTGGCTTCAGTGTTCTCATTTAAAACATGGAGTTAAGACTTGTCTTTATAGGGAACTGAATGTCAAAATGCCCATCAAACTGTCTCCACGCACATTCATTACTCAATATGTGGCAGCTACTGACTTGTTTATTCATGCTATTATTTATTGTTATCTCTGAGTTGTGTTCCTTATTAATGCTCTCAAACAACTTCATTCTGAACTCATAATGTCTCCATGCCCAAAATACTATATCTAAAATCCTGCCCTTCTGAGATAGTTTATGATAACTAATCTAGGTAACTTCTGATCGGGTCCTTCAACTAGAGCCACTGAGGAAACTGTTCAGTCACATTTCGATATCCACAAGTTCTGCATCTGCAGATTCAACCAACCACAAATATTAAACATAGTGCATGATCTGTGGTTGGCTGAATCTGCAGAACCCATGAAACAGATGGTGGGCTAAGGAACTTAAACATCAGGGGTTTTGGTATGAAGGCAGGGGTGGGGCATGGGGATTAGGGTCTCCCAGAACCTGTCCCAGGCAGAGGATACTGAGGAGTGACAGTACTTGGAAATTTGTTCAGAAGAAAAGATCCTGTCTTGAATTTAAGCAAGGTTGTTGCTCAGTCACTAAGTCGTGTCTGATTCTTTGCATTGCAGCCCACCAGGCTTCCCTGTCTTTTACTACCTCCCGGAGCTTGCTCAAGCTCATGTCCGTCAAGTCGGTGATGCCACCCAACCATCTCATCTTCTGTCATCCCCCTTCTCCTCCTGCCTTCAATCTTTCCCAGTATTAGGGTCTTTTCCAATGAGAAAAGACCTTTGGCTCTTCGCATCAGATGGCCAAAGTACTGGAGGTTCAGCTTCAGCATCAATCCTTCCAATGAAAACTCAAGGTTGATTTCCTTTAGGATTGACTGGTTTGATCTCCTTGCTGTCCAAGAGATTCTTGAGAGTCTTCTCTAGCACTACAGTTCAAAAGCATAAATTCTTCAGCTTTCAGCCTTCTTTATGATCCAACTCTCACATCCATACATGACTACTGGAATAACCATAGCTTTGACTCTACGGACCTTTATCAGCAAAGTGATGTCTCTGCTTTTTAATATGTTGTCTAGGTTTATCATAGCTTTTCTTCCAAGGAGCAAGCATCTTTTAATTTCATGGCTGCAGTCACTGTCCTTAGTGATGATAGAGCCCAAGAAAATAAAATCTGTCACTTTTTCCTCATCTATTTGCCATAAAGTGATGGGACCAGTATACCATGATCTTAGTTTTTTGAATGCTGAGTTTTAAGCCAGCCTTTTCACTCCCCTCTTCACCTTCATCAAGTGGCTCTTTAGTTCCTCTTTGCTTCTGCCCTTAAGGTAGTATTATCTGCATATCTGAGGTTGTTGATATTTCTCCCAGAAATCTTGATTCCAGCTTGTGATTCATCCAGCCAGGCATTTCACATGATGTACTCTGCATAAAAGTTAAATAAGCAGGGTGACAATTTACAGCCTTGGATGTACTCCTGTCCCAATTTTGAACCAGTCTATTATTTCATGTCCAGTTCTAACTGTTGCTTCTTGACCTGCATACAAACAAGATTAGAAGCTAGAAATAAATGTACTCTCACTAACCTTGAAAAGGGAGACATGACTGTTCAACTCATGGGTTAGTAATCAGGTAGAAAGTGCCAGTGACTAAGATGACTGATTTGCAGATTACTGGATTCCTCAGGTTAACCAGGAAGAACTAAGCTATAGGAAGAACTAAGAAAACTAAGACATTAAACAGCGCAGAAATGAGTACATAAGGTCACTCACAGTGTCAAGAATAACATAAATGACATGAACATGACTTGAGCCTTCTGGATTTTGAAGAATTTATAATTCTGTTCATGCATTCTAATGGCATCCTTGAGATAATTAAAATGTCTCTGAAACTAGTGATGAAGTGTCAAAGCAGATAACTCACTAAAGATGTCAGCTTTCTGTGTAACAGCTGTCAAAACAGAGACTAAGATTTAAGACTAGCAATGATTTTCTTTTTCCCTGGCCAATTGATGAAATGACAGTGACTTCTCACTAGTATATGCTTGATAGAGTATAGGCTTTGGAAAACAGGGAGGGGCAGGGCTGGGCTGTTTGAAGGACAATATCCCAGTAAATTCTACCCTAAACTACTTACTGCAAAAGCCTGGTTTTTAACCTCTTCTTCTTATGACAGAAACAACTTCCAAAAATGCTAAAGTAATTCATGTTCTTCCCTGATTAGAACTCTTCAGAAAGGTCATGTTTTACAGGATGGATGATCTTTTGGGACCTATCTTTCAATCATTAGATGTGCAGTTTTTCATGAACTTTGCAGACAAGGTCCCTGTCTTGTCCTTCCGTCCATATCTGCCCTGTGTGTTTCTCCAGGATATTCTTAAAATTTTTGTGTCCTCGTTCAAGGTACCATTAGGCTCATTCCTACATGTTAAACCATGTATGATGTTGTAGCAGTTCAGAGCATAGGCACTGAAATCAGATCATGTGAATATGAATACCAGCCTGCCAGTTACTAGCAATGGGACTTTTGTCTAATGAATTAGCATTCATTCCTGAGATTCCTAATCAGCAAATCAGACATAGTACCTCACTCCTAGATTGTTATGAGCATTTAATTGGCTAATACATGTAAAGGTTATAGTAAAATAAATGTTATTATTTCAGGTTTAATAAACACTTTGACCATACAGTCAGGTTGTTGTGATTCTGGGAAAGAATGAGCCCTGGTGCCATGAAGACCTGAATCTGAAGCCCAGCTCCTCTACTAAACCAGCTATTTACCAATTAACAACATCCTTAGTATCACTGCACCATTTCATTTATACACTGGAGATGAAAATATCTGAAATACCAAGTTTGGGAAGATAATTAGATCAAAACCACAATGAGATAGCACTTCTCACTTGTTAAAATACAGCTATCAAAACAAAAGATATTGTTGGCCAGGATATGGAAAAAGAGAACTTTTATACATTGTTGGTGGGAAAGTAAATTGCTGAAGTCACTGTGGAAAACAGTATGGTGTTTCCTCAACAAATCAAATTATTATATGAAACAGCAACTTCACTTTTTTTTTTATATTGGAGTATAGTTGCATCACTGAGTCGATGGACATGAGTCTGAGTGAACTCTGGGAGCTGGTGATGGACAGGGAGGCCTGGCGTGCTGCAATTCATGGGGTCACAAAGAGTCAGACACGACTGAGCGACTGAACTGAACTGAACTGATAGTTGCTTTACAGCAACCTGACTTTTGAGTATATATATATATATATATGTATATGTATATAAAAGGAATTGAAATCAGGATTTTAAAGAGATATCTTCATACCCATGTTTATTGCATCAGTATTCATAATAGCCAAGTCATGGAAGCAACCTAAATGTCCCCATCAGTGGATGAATAGCTAAGGAAAATGCATGCATACATACAACGTAGTATTATTGAGCCTTTAAAAAGGAAGGAAAGGCTACCACTTGTGACAACATGAATGTAGCTTGAGGACATCATGCCAAATGAAATAAACATGGAAGAACAAAGACCATGTGAACCCACTAATATGAGGAATCTAAAATATTTAAACACATAGAAGCAGAGAAGAATAGTAGTTAGCAGAGGGTGGAGGAGGGAGAAACAGAGAGGTGTTGGTCAAAGGGTACAGAGTTTCATTTGTGCAAGATGAATGAGTTCTGGAGACTACTGCAAAGCTTAGTGCCTGTCATTAACAATTCTGTATCATATACTTAAAATTTTGCTAAGAAAACAGATCTTATGTTAAAAGGAAAAGGTTTTTTGCTCAGAACCTGCCCCTGCAATGGACAAAGACCGTGAGTCAATTGCTGTTGTTGTTGTTCAAGTCCACTCTTTGCAGCACCGTGGACTGCAGCATGCCAGGCTTCTTATCCTTCACTATCTCCCAGAGTTTGCTCAAACTCCTGTCCACTGAGTCATCAAAGCCATCTCATCCTTTGTCACCTCCTTCTCCTCCTGCTTTCAATTCAATCTTTCCCAGCTTCAGGGTCTTTTCCAATGAGTCAGTTCTTTGCATCAGGTGGCAAAAGTATTAGAGCTTTAGCTTCAGTATCAGTCCTTCCAATGAATGTTCAAGATTGATTTCATTTAGGATTGACTGGTTTGATCTCCTTGCAGTCCAAGGGCTCTCGAGAGTCTTCTCCAGCACTATAATTCAAAAGCATCAATTCTTTAGTGCTCAGCCTTCTTTATGGTCCAAGTCTCACATTTGTACATGATTACTGGAATAACTTTGGCCACCTGATGCAAATAACTGACTCATTTGAAAAGACCCTGATGCTGGGAAAGATTGAAGGCGGGAGGAGAAGAGGATGACAGAGGATGAGATGATCGGATGGCATCACCAACTCAATGGATGTGAGTTTGAGTAAACTCTGGGAGTTGGTGATGGACAGGGAGGTCTGGTGTGCTGCAGTCCATGGGGTTGCAAAGAGTCAGACACAACTGAGTGACCTGAACTGAACTGGAACAACCATAGCTTTGATTTTATTGACCTTTGTCAGCAAAGTGAATAAATTAGTGTGGTGAATTAGTCTTCTTATGAGATGCAATTCTGAATAATTTATATATAAGCCTTGGCAGGTGAAACTTCACACATGAACTTTGATCAGACCTCTGGTCAACCAGCAGATAACCAGTGCAAGGCGGTCTTCTTTCAAGGCTGGTGGCTGTATGCAGTAGGAAACGAGGAGAAAGGGGTGAAAGACAGAATTCCTCACTCAGCTTCCTTCTCTGCAACCCTTTGCACTTCTGTGTCATGGCAGTAGCAGTTTAAGCACTTCCTGGGTGACTGAGTCAACCGTCAAAAGCCAAGGGCCCTTTGTCTTATGATACTAATAGCCAATTGATCTAATATCAATATGTTATAATTGATTCCAATTTATCACTTCCTCATTGTGAGGTGTTACACTGACTCAAGAACCAATTAGGGAATATGCAAAAATTTGATTTTACCTGACCCACTCCCCTAACTTATCTCACAAGTTAGTAATAGCTCAAGGTAGAAAATTTAGCTACTTAGGGGAGGTGGAAGTGAGTCCATTTGAGGAACAATAACAAGTGTCAGGAATAGGGAAGTAGGGTGAACTCAGAAGAAGTGTGTGTGTGTGTTTGTCTGTCTGTCTGCGTGTGTGCGTGCCCTCAGTCATGTCTGACTCTTTGTGACCCCAGGGACTGTAGCCTGCCAGGCTCCTCTGTCCATAGTATTTTCCATGCAGTAATACTGGACTGGGTTGCCATTTCCTCCTCTAGAGGATCTTTCCAACCCAGGGATCAAGCTTAAATCTCTTGCCTCTCCTGCACTGGCACCTGAAGAAGTATAGTTAAGAACAAAGACAATGAGTAGTAAAGTGCTCTCTGTCTAGCCTGGCACATTCTGGGGAAGCTAGAGAGAAGTAGAATATCTAAGATGCTGCAGGTACGAGGTTTTGATTCATGTCATTGCATTCTCAGCAGTATTTTGCCTGGGTAGGTTCTCTCTCCAAACTTCTACTGTTTATGTGTGCAAATGATACCAAATTAATATCTAGTGTTCCAACAACTGTTACCCCTTCCATTAAGGGGATATTGTTAATATAAGCTGTATGACCCTCTCACATTTGTGCTACTTTGTCCCCTGGAATCCTCAGATACTGTTGCTCTGAGCCTCAGATATGAAGGTACTAAAGTTTCATGGTGGACTTTCCAGTAGAGCAGAAACACAGGTATTGGATGAAACTATCCTTCCTATTAAAGTAATAAGAATTTAAGTATCTCTTGCCTTCACATGAATCAAACCTGTGTTCATAAACATTGAACTTAGAAACAAATGTAGAATATGGATGTCATGTCATGTTTTAGATTCCTCTTCCTTTCTTATATGCAAGACTTAGTTCAAATTTATCTACCTGCTTCTTCCCTCAGGCTCTTCCCTCAATTTTCTCGCAAACATTCCTATTCTCTAATGCAAGCCTAGCCCCATAGTTTTCTAATCTTGCTTTAATTTCAAGAGTCAACAGAACTTAGTCAGAAAATAGAAATCTATTTCTAAAAATAGAAATCTTACTCTGCTATTTTTTAACAGATGGAAGTGCCAATAAATAAAAGCAATTTAGGAAGACCCCAAGTAATACTTATATCAAGACAAAACTTACCACAGGAAAATAGGTCTAAACACCGTTCAGATTACTTGTGGCTGAGCTTTTTTACTATGCAAAAAGTGGAGGACAATACATTTTTGTTTTCAAATAGTCTCTGAATATTTCCACATCTAATGTATGCATACAGTTTGAAACCTTTTGAGGAAAAATCTTAAATGCAGCTCATTTTATTAGATATTTCAGACAAGGTCATCTAAGGAGAGTGATACTATTTCCTACAATGTACAGGGGAAAAAATGCTGTAGGTGATGGAGAAGGAGCTGAACACCATTTCCTGTGTCTCTAAATGCACCTTCAGAAGAAATTCATGTTTATGAAGGGAAAGTGATGAAGCCAGGTGAGACTCTAATGGACACCAAATCTTTTCCGCTCTGAATCGGACACCAGATAAATTTTAGAAAATCATTTCAAAAGCCCTCCATGTAGCCTAACATACTGGCACTCACTCACAGTGCTTGGCAAAACCCTGGTCTGGATGTTAGCTCTGCCGGGGGTCTTCCTGACAGCAGTGTGGCATCTTGTGTAAGGATGGGGGAGCTTTATCAAGTGCATTTGAGAAATCAATGAGAATACTGATACAACCCTGCCCGTCCTACATCAGAAGGGCTTTGGGTTTCCAAGTGACATTTGATGACTCTTTCAGCTGGCCCTATTTGAGGACTTTTACCAGTTATGATTCAATGAGTTCTCAAACTCTTTGCCAAAGAATAAGAAAGGATTTTCAAGTTCTCTTTTACAAATGAACACATTGTAAAGGTTAAAAGGAGAAGGCTGAGAGAAAATGTCCATGTGATGTCCCTTTACCAATGATACTAAAGTCTCATTTCTTGCACCATCAAGCTTGTGCCATCCATTCTCTGAGCATCCAAATTCAAACTGTTAGTTGAGAATGAGCTTATAACTGCTGCAGCCATGATGCCTTCTCTGATCATTCCACCACCATTAACTTCATCCCTCCTTGGAAAAACTTGAGCAGACAGGGCACAGCTTAGCACCTAACTCTAGAATATTGTACTGCTCTTTTCTGTGAGTTCGTCTTTCTTTATGTCTGTATTGAATACACTTGATTGAGGAGTTACATAATAGGAAAAGGGAGTATGGCAAAATAGAAATAAGGTATTTGAAGTCAAGGAGACATAGGTTTGTGAAATAATATGGAAAATTAGCCTAAATGTTTTTTTAGAAAATGTGTACACATTAAAATGCAATACATTGAACAAAGTAACATATATAAAAAATTTTCTTTTGCATTCCTCTGAGTCAACAATATTGGTTTTCTGTAATTATCTAAACATACATACAGTAAAAGAATTTCTACCTTGTATTCATTCAACTACTATTTAAAGTTTATCCATTATGCCACTCCAGGCACCATGAGTATTAAAAGTATTTCACAAATAGCTCCTTCTTTAGAGCAACAAATAATCCAGCAAGGAAAATAATAAATTGCTCCAATTGACCACATTAGTAGTTTCATAGTATAGGTTCTCTGTGAGAGGTACAGGGTATTAGGGCTACAGTTGTCATGGATGGGTTCTCTGGGGTGCAGACAATGTGAGGGAGTTTGGTACACAGGCTGTGTATTAAGCATCACCCTTGCAATCAAGTCCTCTGGAGAAAGAAGGAAGCAGGAATGGCAAGAGGGAGGAATCAAGATATAACATTGATCCTACAACCGTCTCACTGCACACTGTGGGAAGCTGTAGAGCCCCACAGAAGCCATACAGCCCCATGTTGGAAAGAGGTAGCCAAGCCTATAAACTCAGCTTCAATCATTCATTGAACATGGGCAGACCAGGATGGATGTGAACTTAGGTGAGTCGGCTCTCTCTCCAGCTGACACAATCCTGAAAGGCCAATAGCAGAATGCTATCTTCTGGCAGCACTCCCAATAATTAGGGAGACATGCCCTTCCTTGAAAGGAGCTCTGGGCATTACAGAGTCCATCAAAGGGGTGAAGAGACAGAATGTGTGGACAATGCATTTGCAAGCTTGATTGGGCAGGGAAGGAGAAAGGGCAGTGGCTAGAAGATGCAGGCTTGAAGGGGTGTTTCCTTCTTGGAGCATTGCTCTATTTTTTTGTTTGTTTGGCTGTGCACCATGTCTTTGCTGGGCTTCCCTGGTGGCTCAGACAGTAAAGAATCCACCTGCACACTGTTTATAATAGCCAGGACATGGAAGCAACCTAGATGTCCATCAGCATATGAATGGTTAAGAAAGCTGTGGTACATATACACAATGGAGTATTACTTAGCCATTAAAAAGATACATTTGAATCAGTTCTAATGAGATGGGTGAAACTGGAGCCTATTATACAGAGTGAAGTAAGCCAGAAAGAAAAACACCAAAACAGTATATGCATATATATGGAATTTAGAAAGATGGTAACAATAACCCTGTATGTGAGACAGCAAAAGAGACACAGATATATAGAACAGTCACTTGGATTCTGTGGAAGAAGGCGAGGGTGGGATGATCTGAGAGAATAGCACTGAAACATGTATATTATCATATATGAAACAGCTTGCCAGTCCAGGTTCGATGCACGAGACAGGGTGCTCAGGGCTGGTACACTGGGATGACTCAGAGGGATGGGATGGGGAGGGAGGTGGGAGGCGGGTTCAGGATGGGGTAGACATGTACACCCATGGCTGATTCATGTCAATGTATGGCAAAAACCACTACAATATTGTAAAGTAATTAGCCTCCAACTAAAATAAATAAATTTAAAACAAACAAACAAAAAAAGAATCCACCTGCAATGCGAGACACCTGAGTCTGATCCCTGGGTTAGGAATATCCCCTGGAGGAGGGCATGGCAACCCACTCCAGTATTTTTGTCTGGAGAATCCCCATGGACAGAGGAGTCTGGTGGGCTGCAGTCCATGGGGTAGCAAAGAGTTGGACACAACTGAGCAACTAAGCACAGCACAGCATGTCTTTGCTGGATTTTAGTTCCCCAGGCAGGGATTGAACTCACACCCTCAGCAGTGAAAGCGTGGACTGCCAGAGAATTGCCTTCATTTGTCTATCATAAGAGAAGCAAGTACAGAGGGAGAAGTTGACAATATATGAAAGAAGAATATAATTAGCAAAATGAAGCAGGTTTATATCTCTTTCCTCCATATTTGTGTAGAACATTTTACACCTCAGTTATACCACTTAATCCATTATAACATACTTAATCTCTTTCTACTGTGATCTAAACAGGAGGAGAAGCCCAAACAATTTTCAATCTGTATGCTCTACATGTAGAGTAATAGAGAGCACATAGTTAGTATGTAACTACTGAGTCACTGAACTGAACACTAAAAAAATAGAAAAACCTAAACCCCTTGAAAATTATTTTTTAGTTAAATAAAAAGTATCTAAACATTATTCATTTTTAAGATAACAATAATATTTCCCACCAAGTGTGTAAATGCAACTTTTAGCCAGTGTGGAACAGAGGAAAACACACAGATAGACAGATATATCTTGCCATAATTATGTTAGATAATTAAGAGGCTTAGATTCTGGTGCCCCCCCAGGACCTATCAGCTTGTCAACTCAAAATATGAATATGAATTTAGAAATATGAATTTAGAAATCCAAATGAATACATACACAACCCAGGAGTTGATATATACACTGAGATTTTGAAATATCTTGAATTATCTTAATGCCTTTCTTCTTTATAATATCTTTTTCCTTCTTTGAAGTATCTTCTGTGAAAGATGATTAACACACAGCTTGTTGGATTGGAAACCAAATAAATCAATGTTGTTGTTTTTTTTAAAACCTGGAAGGCTCACAAGAAGTTTTTATAATATTTATTTATCTCTAATAATCTCCAATGGATAGCTCTTTATAGCTTGTCTATCAAGGGTCAGCCAAGAACTAGGGAAATTCTTCTTATGGTTAACCTTCATGAGGTCTTTATTTCTTGGTGGCATTTGCATTGTCTGCTTCCTCTGCAGCTAAAATGAAAAGCAGTGTTACAAGAAGGGTTTGTTAATGGCTTTTGTTCCTAGAGCACTGGAGGAATGTAAAAGAAGGCATTATTAATGGAAGAGCATCATTCCAGATTCTCGTAATTCTCCATAGAGGCATCTAATTCAGTCAAGTATGCGATAGAAGAATACTGATTAGTGAAGAGAATCTTTAATATGAGCCTGGGCAGCATACACCCTTTGGGGAGTTCATGATTATGTAAATCTCTGATTCCATACTGAGGGGTTTGGATATGTGCCGAACAACAGTGAAATGCCATGTAGACTACTTCACTCCAAGTGGTAGACCCCCAACATTCACATTTTAAGAAGGAGAAATTGCAATAAATAACTGCAGGGTATTGGGGGAAGTTTCTGATGCCGGTCCTAAATACAACTTAGGATTTATCTGTTAAAATGGAGGGGACAGTTGAATCTTCTCCAAGACTGCTGCAAGGTAGAAGCTGAGAGCCAGAACATCATTGTTTAATCAGCCCATTAGAAATGGCCAACTTGGGGCTTCCCTGGTGGCTCAGCAGGAAAGAGTCTGCCTACCAATGCAGGAGACATGAGTTTGATCCCTGGGCTGGGAAGATCCCCTGGAGAAGGAAATGGCAACCCTTGTCTGGGAAATCTCATGGAGAGGGGAGCCTGGTGGGCCAGAAAGGACTTAGCAACTAAACAACAGCTGATCAAATTAAAGTGGTCCTTTTAAGAAGCTTAATCCCACAAAGTTGACATTACTAAGGACATTTTGGGTACCACTCTTCTGGAATTCTTTTGGGGGAGCATGAAACACATTTTTAAAAATAGCTTCTGGGATAGTAACTAGATCTTTATGATCAAAAAGTGAATTTCTTTTTTGAAAGTTTTTCTGTCAATTTGAAACTATCAAAAGTCACTCACTCAGAGCTGAGCTTGAACAAAAAGTTGGGTGACCAAAGTGGGTTACAATTCCTATCTGAGTTCAGTTTTATGGGCTGAGTTACTTAGAACCTGGCCAAGAAGGTAACAGTCAAAAAGGGTATCATAGAAATAGCCCGAGCAAGAGAATGTCATACGATGTGGTCTGTTCAAGACAAGTCCTTGGAAAGACGGGGAAAAGATTACTTATGAATGAAATCATGCTTGTTGAAAAGCACTCTCATTCATTCATTCACTAATTTAGCAGTGTGTTCAGCAAGCAGTAGCACCATCTACCAAGTTTTGAGCACAGTACTAGGAGCTGGGGACATTCAAACAAATTGGACCAAGATGAATAAGTCACAGATTCTAGCTTCAAGGAGCTAAAGTAAATGTAATAATATACTTATCCTATATATAAACAATATTTGAATTAATAAATATTTAATTTTAGAATTTGAGACATTATAAGAATTACCAAAACGTGACACAGAGACACTAAATGTTGACTGACAATATTTCATACATGTTGTGACCTATCTTTGGCAGGAGAGTTAAGTGCTATCCACGTGACTCCACCAAGAGAGGACATCTGGAATCTTGCTCCTGGTCTTTCCTGGACTCCACCATATGTGCCTTTTTCCTTGACTCATTTAGATCCAAATCCCTCACTATAACTGTAATGCATGAGTGTAACAACTTTTCTGAGTTCTGTGAGTCATTCTAGGGAATCATGAAACCTGAGCGTGCTCTTGGGGAGCCCCAATGCAAGTGAATAGCTCTTTCACAAAAATTATTCAGCCCAAGTTGTTCTCTGCTTGAAAGCTACTCTAGAACTTATAGCATAGTCTGTAACACACATGTGAATTTAAATCAATGTCCAGTTCTTTAACTGTTTCACAACTGGGTACTTTGTTTATCAATCAGACTCTTAATTCAGCAAGGACTTGCTTCCATCTTCAGTTCAGTTCAGTCTCTCAGTCGTGTCCGATTCTTTGCGACCCCGTGAACCGCAGCACACCAGGCCTCCCTGTCCATCACCAACTCCCGGAGTCCACCCAAACCCATGTCCGTTGAGTCGGTGATGCCATCCAACCTTATACTTCCATAAATCCCATGCAACCAGGGCTGGACCCACAGTACATGCTCCGTGTATTCAGTTCAGTTCAGTAACTCAGTTGTGTCCAGCTCTTTGCTACCCCATGGACTGCAGTATGACAGGCTTCCCTATCCATCACCAACTTCCAGAGCTTGCTCAAACTCGTGCCTATCGAGTCGGTGATGCCATCCAACCATCTCATCCTCTGTCGTCCCCTTCTCCTCCTGCCTTCAATCTTGCCCAGCATCAGGGTCTTCTGCAGTGAGTCAGCTCTTCACATCAGGTGGCCAGTGTATATACTTGCTTCAAGAAAATGAAAGGTCTGGATGTATATGAGAGAGTCACCTGGGGAAAAAAATAAGTGGAATTCTGGCAGCTGACCAACCAGGCATGTCAAGAATGAATAAATCAGGACCTTTGCCTTGGTACAGAAGGCAAGCAAGTTGGAAAATAAAAGGATCAAGGGAGATTAGACATGTGTGAGAAGGAGTTGTATGCCTAGAACAACAGGGAAAACAAATAGGAAGTCTGTAGCAAAGAGATTACACAAAGATTATATTTGAAATTGCAGGATGAAAGGAGAGGCAAGAGGAACAAAGTCACATAGCAATAAGCCAGGTCCTTGGAGAGGCTGTTGGCACTGAGGGAGGGCAAAGAAGGTCTCTGTTTTTATAGATTAGGAGAGAGGAGACAGAGGTGATGCAGAGAAGCGTCATCAACATGAACTGTATTAGGCCTCAGCTGGCTTTGGTGCTCTTGGGCATTCTAATGCTGTGAATGGGATGAGAATTTATTAACCGGAGCCAGAAGGAAAAAAGGAGGTCTCTGTTACATGCTGTAGTGAAATGAGGTCTGAACTGAATCCTGACTTCAGGGCAACCTGAAGCATCCCCAACCACAGGCTGAGAGAGGATCTTCCTGCAAACATGACATTCTCCCCGAGCTCCCATGTATGTGTTGTATCTGACCCTGCCAGCCTGACAGCATCCCAAGAAGTTAAGGGTCCGAGGAACCAGTATTCTTTTTCTTTACTGAAGGGTCTCATCCTAATCTAGGATTGATGTCCCATTTCTATTTGGTTCAGCAAGAACCTACTGCATGTCGGGAAACATAGCTTAGACAGTCTATAAATAAAATTTTTATTTTTATATTTTATTTTATATTATTTATTGAAAAATATTATTCAGATAAGACAAACTCGTAGATCTTCCTGGAAACATATGGCTTCCCTAGACCAGCTCTGCCTGAGGATATTGTCCAGCAGGGGGGGTGTACTTGGCCAGCTTCTGGCACAGGCTAAGCATACAGGGGAGTAACTCCCAGGGGCTATCCTTAACCAATGAGAGGGTTCAAGTTACTGGACAAATACCCCAGCTTCCTAGACCCTCAGTGAGATAGGTAAGAAGTGAATTCTATAGAGTTTGTCAAAGAGTCTCTAGAGGGATTCATTCTTTATTGCTCTCATACTCTTCCCTATCTCATTCTGCATCCCAAACAGTGCTTTCTGGGATTACTTCCCCCCAAAACCTACCTGCACTTCAATTCTTGTGTCAAGGGCTGATTTTAGGAGAAACACAAGCTGAGACACCATGTCAGGCATGAATGAGAACATAAAGAAAACAATGTGATTTGAGTGCTTGTAGTAGCAAAAGACTTCATAGATATTATCCCCATTTAATCTTCACAACAACCTGTCAAGGCAAGTATTGTTCTTATCCTTATTTTGCAAAGTAGGGCACTAAGGTTAAGAGAAATTAAATAGCTTGACCCAAAACACTAGTTAGGAGATGGCAGAGCTGGGGGTGGGAGTGGCCAAACGTAGTCTTGTTTAATTATAAGTCACATCCCTTTCTACTGCTTCACACAGCATTCCTGGTCAATGGGGCCACTGCAAGACTGGTGGTTATTCAGGGTGGTCTGCATGGTGGATTAGAGGGAAGGACATTGCAGCCCAGAGACTATTTCAGAGGCTTCTTCAATCAGCCAGCCTATAGACTCTGGGAAGCTGACTTGGCTTTGTCCTGAAGGTGTTCAGGGAAGAGGTGAATACAAGACTGAGAGGCAGGAGTGCCAGCAAATGGTCCTACACAGATGTGGGAGGGAACAGACAGAAATAGATGAAATGCCCCTACAGAGAACAGGTGCTCTGTTCCCAGGAAGGGCACTATCTTCCCTACTTCTGACCCCGACCCTGAGGAATCTCTGGGCACTACAGGAAAGAGGTGTGCAGATGAACATGGGGAGCAGTGTTAACTGATGACTTAATGCTCTTTTGCTGGATTGCCCAGCCATACTGTTAGTCTCTTCCTAAAGTACAGTCTTAATAAAGCAAAGGCAGGGCTGGGGCGGGGGGAGGTGCGGATTCAGATCTCAGCTCTGGAAATCTGCAGGGATGGGGACTCCAATGGGACACTGACTCCAAGAGCCCCTTTGGTTTCCTTGTGGACTGAGCAGATATCAGGATTGAACAGATCGTTTTGCAATGTCTATTGCAAAATGGCTCTGGCAATAGAGGTATGCATTTTCCCACTAATCAAATAAATCTTGAATTCTCAGTCTTGAAAACAGCCCAGTATGCTATACCCAACAGGTAAAACAAGCTGCGATTGATTCAGGCTCATATTAATATCCACACAAAATCCAAAAGAGACAGCAGGCGTGAGATGTTATCCTGGTTCTTTCATGAATGAACTTTGGAGTCTCAAACAGGCCCTTTAACCACTTATGACTTCAGCTTCCTTACTGAAATGAATTTGGGTTAAATTATCCAATCTCAAAAGTCTCTACCACCTACTGGCCCCTATGAGTTCTGCTGGACAAGTAAAGGAGTCTCTCAGACAATGATTAATTGAAACAATAACCACAGGTGTAAAAACAAGAACTATGTTATTTATTGTCCGACAACTGCATATAAGACACTGGAGGGAAAAATCTGTCTCTGCCAACACACGCCGTGTTTCACTCAGATAGTAAAATGAAAGCCCTCTTGGTAAGACAGAGCCCAAGTATCAGGCAGCATGTGGCAGTTGTACCCCAGCCCTGGAAACCAACACTGTTGACTCCCTGAGGAAGGGTCTTAGACACTGCAGAGTGTGGAGTAATGAGAAACCGGAAGTGGAGGAGAATTAGTGCTGAGCAGCAGTTACATCCATATTATGGAGAAATAGTTCAGACCTTAAAGTAGGTCTGTGAAGGTTTTCGTTCATTTGGAATTTTTGCCTGGCATTCAGTTTAGAGCCCTCTGCAAAATCAAAACAATATGTCAGTAATCCAAAAGCTTCTGTGTCAAGACTTGCTGGATACTGTCCAGGGAACCAGAGATCAGGAGGGAGCTGCTCTGGAGAGGAATGCTGTGGAGGAACTTATCAGCTCTGGGCTGTTCTTCGTGGGGGCAGGGTGTCAGCTGGTCAGTATATGTATAGAAATTCCCTGAACATAGTTGTGGACCATGTGATTATTGGAATGCATGCTTCACAAGGACCTGTCCAAGGAGTGGGAGAAAGATGCAGAGGTTCAGCTGGTCAATATGTGTGCGTGTTTTAGTCGCTCAATTGTGTCCGACTCTTTGCGACCCTATGGACTGTAGCCCTCCAGGCTCTTCTGTCCATGGGATTCTCCAAGCAAGAATACTGGAGTAGCTTGCCATTCCTTCCTCCAGGGGATCTTCCTGACCTAGGGATCAAATCTCCTGCATTGCAGGCAGATTCTCTACCAACTGGGCCACAAGGGAAGCTAGTCGTGAATCAAGTATACATGCTACGTAAGGACCTGTCCAGTGAGTGCGAAAAGAATGCAGATGTCCACGGAGACTACTCTAGGTCATGATTTTCTATTGCCCCTGGATAGTATGTCAGCTTCAGAACAGGACCCAAGCCAGCAGTGGAGAAATAGAGGGGCTCTTAGGAAGGGGCTTGAAGAAAATTTGTAGGCAAAATGTCAAGAATAGTGCCATGTACACAAGGTGTAAAGAAAAAGCTTCAATCCCAATAGTGTAACTGGAGTAAAGCCAAGACTCCAGGCTTAGCAAAGAGTGCAAATGGAGCATGACTTAGGTAAAGGATGACTCCTAAGTTAAGCTCATGGCAGCAAGATCTTCCTGATACCCTACCAGGGTTGCCAGAACCAGTTACATACAAGTAAGGAAGAATGAGGGCTGAAAAATCAGATGCTCACCCACTCTTCACTTTAAGTACTGAAATCTCAGTAGGGTGACATGGCATTACTTCTCAACTCTATAGTGCCCATTTTTCTATAAAGGGTTTGATATCATAGCATGGGTTATGAATCTAAGAAATCTATTCTACCAGTAAAATGGAAGTCCATTATAGTTTGGTATGCTCTCATATGAGACTGAATAATTGATTCATTAATTCCTTCATCCTTATATAGTTTTGATCATCTCTTGTCTCCCATTAAGGTTGCTAGATACCTCATCATAACACTGCAGATGGAATAGGCTTATAAAAATAGTAGTCATTATTTACTGAGTGCAATTTATATGTTAGATTCTGTGCTGAGTGGTTTTTTTTTTTCCTTTTCAAGCTTCACAGACTCTAAAATAGAGAACATTATTTCCATTTTACTTATAAAGAAACTGAGATCTGGGTTGTGTAAGTAATTTACTTGACATTGGAAAGATACTAAGCATCACAGTGACATGTAAACCCCAACCATTTGACCACATGGCAATTTTTACCTCCCTAAAGCTGAAACTCCAGTACTTTGGCCACCTCATGCGAAGAGTTGACTCATTGGAAAAGACTCTGATGCTGGGAGGGATTGGGGGCAGGAGGAGAAGGGGACGACAGAGGATGAGATGGCTGCACGGCATCACTGATTCAATGGACGTGAGTCTGGGTGAACTCCGGGAGTTGGTGATGGACAGGGAGGCCTGGCGTGCTGCGATTCATGGGGTCGCAGAGAGTCGGACACGACTGAGCCACTGAACTGAACTGAACGGACCAATTGTGCTACTTTATGCAAATTATGAGCCCACTATCAGCTACTGAGATATTGAGGTGGTTTTATGGTGATGGTTTAGTTCCTTAGTCATCTCCAACTTGTGCAATCCTAGGGACTATAACCTGCCAGGCCCCTCTGCCCATGGGATTTCTGAGGCAAGAATACTGGAGTGGGTAGCCAGTTCCTTCTTCGGAGGATTGAACCTGCGTCTCTTGCCTTGCAAGCGGATTCTTTACCGCTGAACCACCAGGGAAGTCCTCACCCCACTATCAACGAAGGGAGAGAGTTCTTAAGGAAGAATATAAAATAGAATTTTCCAATCAAAATTCTCACCTACGACTTTCATTAGAGAAAGCTAACATGATTTCACTGAAGTGGAACCATAAGGAATGTAAAATGGACTTGTGGGGTTTCAGAGGACAAGAAGCAGAGCATTCTAAATGGGCTTCCCTGGTGGCTCAGTGGTAAAGAGTTTGCCTATCAAAGCAAGAAATACTGAATGTATATTTAATGTCAAAGAACAAATTGTCAATCAGAGTTCAATTCCAAAAACATGTGAAAGAGCTGAAATGCCGTCTCAACAAATCTGCAGAAACTGACACGTCCTTTTGAGAACAATCATCACAGCACAAATACCAGAGGATATAAGTGCCTAGAAACATAAATCTGAATGTCGCAGGAACATCCATACTTTTCAAAAGTCAGTTCTAAAAAACCGCCCAGAAAATGACAGAATGATACTTGGAGAAGTAAAGGTCAAACTTTATCTCTCCATCCTGGATATCTGTAAGACCCAAGAGGGTAAAAATAAAACAGACCACAAGATCTTCAAGAAGGGGCAAGAGTTCTCTCCCAATCTACTTGTTTTTTTAGCTACACAGCTCAGGAAACTCATGGTCACAGGATGATACTCAGGAGTTTAGCCAAAGAAAAGTTCGGACCAGCATATTCCAAAGACCAAGTGGTTTGGGAACCACTGATATACAGAAATTAGAACAAGATTAAAAGACATATGATTTAGGCCATGGCATTTACACTTCAATGTCCATGTGATATTGAGCAAATTAGTCGTCTTTTCTGTACTTGAGTTTTCTACTCTTAAATGACCTAATGGCCTTGGTATTCCAAGGCTGCCAAACTCACAAAATCTCCGTGAGGATCAAATGAAATAAAAGATAAGCTGTAAAATAATATGGTTGATACATAAAATCCTGTTAATATCTCCCTTAAGATCGAACTCTTTGCCAATTTTTGGATAATTTTTAATGTATTTTAGTTAGAATTATAGAGACACCATCAGAAGAACCAAATACGCATATAATTGCAAGAGGTTAAGAGCAGCTCCTTCTGGGAAGGAAGCTGGGAGTGAGGAAAGTGGGCTGGTGCTGCTGTATTTCACTACTGCTCTTTGGTACCTTTGATTCATTTTACAACGCACATTTAATACCAAGTAAACCCGATATGTATGTATCGATTCATACGACTCCAATTTCCCAACATATTGTTAATTTTGTTTACCTGTTGACTAACCGTTAAATTTAGACACTGTATTTGACCCTTTATTTTTTTATTCATCAAATATTAGCATTATCTCTTAAGCAACTGTTAAAATGAATATATTAGCAAACTTGTCCCTCTTTTCATTCTCCTTTTTCCCCCTGACCCTGCTTCTACTCGTAAATTTTATAGTTTACATTTTCAAGATTGATAGCATTTACATTTTGTATCAACACTGTTCCAAGCATTACCTACTACAGAAATGACATCCTTAAGATTTAAGTTTGGGGTTCCTAGGTATCTGTTAGCTTTTAAGCATATGATCAAAGGATAAAACAAAAGTGTGGGTGGGATTTGTGTTTGCCATCCAGGGAATATAAAATTTCTTGACCTCCCCCGCAAAAAACGTGGTGTTATAGATGTAACACTAAAGGGAAAATTAAGTGACAAAAACATTTTTTCCCAAGAAGTTTAGGAGAAGGATATGTGAGGTAGTGTCCAGGAACAAATAAACTATTTTTTCCCCAGCCCAGGTTGCCTGCAATGAACTTGTCATGAGTGCAGAGTGGGTACTGAGGCAGTCAGAAGACACCTATCTACTTACCCAACATGTTCCTATTTACAGAATGATGACAAGTAAATTGCATACATTGGTTAAGCATCTTGGAAGTTTCCAATCACTGTCTAATCCTTCCTGTAGAACTGGTACATCTAAAAACAGTCCCCCTGGACACTTAGTCCTTCAAACCTTTTGGGGTTCCCTTATCAGCCATTGCTGAGGCTTGTCTAGGAACAGCACCAAGGTAGAGCTTGTTTCACCAGCTTTTGCAAATTTGTTAAGGATTAAGGTTTTCATCAGGCATGATCTTAGCAAATTTATCCATATAATTCTCAGCTGCTTCGTGACAGCTGTTTCACCACAGATTTTCAAATATTTTACACCATGATACTTAGGGTTCTGCCTCCAACTTTCTGGATGTTCATACTCACCTTCAATGTTCACTTTGTCATGGAGTAGTCTGACTGGTTTCATGGTGAATAACCCAGTCACTGGCATAGAGCTAACTTTGTTTTCAAATCTAACTAATACAAAATCAAAATCTTCATGTTTTGCCCAGTGTGATGTTTCACTCACTTGTCTTTGGATCCTGTTTGTTGTTGTCACCATAAAAATCATAAAACAACTTGTCTTCCTGTGTCACTGAGTTCTTTCTGGTGGCTGTTCCCACATTACATTCTTTGGTAACATGCCTCAGACTCTTCACTTAACCTTCCTCCTCAGTATATTCCTATGATTTTAAATTTCACTATTGAGTAATTTTATTGAAATAGAGTTGATTTACAATATTTTATTAGTTTCAGATATACAATAGAGTGATTCAATATTTTTATAGGTTATACTCCATTCAAAGTTACTAGAAAATAATGGCTATATTCCCTGTGCTATATATTATATCCTTGTACTTTTAATTTATACCTAGTAGTTTCTATCTCTTAATCTCCTTTCCTTATCTTGCCCCTGCCCCTACCCCCTCCCCACTGGTAATCACTAGCTTGTTCTTCCTATCTGAGAGTCTATTTTTAACTTTAACTTGTATTATTCCTTTATTTCTCTCTCTGCGATTCATAACTATCTTGATATTGCATCTTCCAAACTGATCTTCCACGCCCATGCCTTTCTCTCATATTCTCTCTCTCTCTCTCACACACACACACACACACACACACACACTCACTTCCTTTCCCTTTTTATTTTAGCGATCTTATCCTTAACTTCCAAGTCCTCCATATTTTTCACAAATATTGTTTCCTTTTTCTGACAGTCTATGTTTCTTTATGGATAGGATAGCTTGTTAAATCTCTAACCCTAACACAAATTAGGGTCTGTGGTTATTTTACATTTATAAGATTATCTTTTAATCCCTGCATCATAAACGTATATATATATATTGAGCTATTTTTTTCTGTTTCTCTACTATGGTCTTTCTCTTTTATCTTATGAGTTTTTTTCAAGTACCTGATGATCCTGTTTCCCAATTAGTATTTAAGGTTGGGGCACTGTAACAGCTGTCTGGGAGCTTTGTGTACAGCAGGGAGGCTTACAGAAGACAAGACAGGCAGCCCTCTCTTCAAGATGAGCTGGTAGGCAGTTGGTTACCACATTAGTGCACCCCTGAATACCAGAATGTGGAGGTTTTACTCTGAGATGCCAATGCATTTAGAGGTTTGTTTGTTTTTCCTTGGGAGTAAATGCACGACCTCTGAGGCTTCCACTTGTGGAAAAGAGAGTGTCGCTATGTCAGCTGTTCTACACACAGACTTTCACAGAACCTCCCAGCCTGCAGCCGCATGCTTGGCTCCTACAGTCCCCTGTAACATTTCCAGAGTCTCTCTAGAGTTCATCAGATCGGCTCCACTCTTGGCTGGCACTTACCCTGTCCTTAGTCTAGGCGTGGATCTTTTGCCCGACTGCACTAGTTATCACTTTTCTATTGATTCTCATCTTCAAAAAGAATATCGTGTCTTCTAACAGCCTATTTTCTGTTCTTTTCATTTTTGAGAACTTCTACCTTTTTGTTCATTTATTCTTATTCTACTGAGATTTCAGGAGGCAAAGTTAAACATACTAATTAATTAGGAGTTCTATTTCTGAATTTAAAAATGCATTTACATAAAGGGAAAATGGAGGTAAACTGTGTCGAAATGTATTAAATTGGAAAATAAAGATCTTCTACCATAGAGAACCTTGCTCCCTCACTCAATCTCATTTTCCAAAAGTAACTGAATGTGTCTTAAGGTCACCTGGAGATTTATATTATAATTCTTAATAACACATTTCTGCATCCATTTCTTGATTCGAAAACCTTGCTTAGTATTTATTGACACTTCTTCACCTGTACAGATTTAGGAATTTAGTTCAGCACATTGGATGGGTGTAATATCTTCTCAAATCTCAGGCAACCACTTTTGTTAAAGATATTATTTTTGTTTGTTTTTTAATTGGTTAACTGCATTACTTTAAATATACTTTAGACTTAAATTTGTATTTCAAAAAGCTTTGACATTATCTATTGCATCCATGGTGATGTGTATATGTGTGTGTCCATATATTCAAAACCCAATAAACAGCATTGCAGTATTGTGATTAGTAATACTACATATTTTTGAAACTGTGATATGGTTGACTTTTAAAGTAAAAATGTAATCCAATGTAAGCACATAGATTTTCGTTTCTTTTACTTCACAAATATGATTCAACTCTTACCATATGATAGTATATTTCACATTTGGACCACGACTTGCTTATACAGAATTTTGTTGTGCTTGCAATGTCTAATGGTGTTTCTTTTTCTTATTGACAAAGAGAATACAAGCCTTACTCACCATGTCACTAAAGTCATGCTGTTTGGACTAAATTGAACTATTTTCTACACCTCCTATAGAGCTGTCATCCTGGGATGTCTTTTCATTAGCTTAGTGAACTCAGCTATTTTTCAGATTCCATGTCTTGCTCCTTTTAGGGTGCCTTTTATTTTGTGTGCTTTGAGAATAAATTCTCATGAAATATTTAAAGAAAGATCAAATGTTTAAGATCATGAATATCTGAGTTAATTTTCCTTTTCTCTCAGACCTGAACGATAGTTTATCTGGGCATAGAATTCTCAACAGTTTTACTTGGAGAATGTAACTTAACCTTTATACCTCAGTTTTATCATCTAAAACTTATCCAACTTCAAAGGATTGTTGAGAGGATTAAATAAGATAATTTATGTAGAGCATTTAGAACAATGCCTAGCTCCTAGCATTCAATAGATATGGTTCTTAGTGTTATATTTCATTTCTTCTCAGAACTTTGAGGCCTCTTCTTCATTGTCTTCTAGTGTCTAATTAGTATTGCTGTTCTGATTCCAGTATAATTTTTGTTCTTTTGTAAATGATTTATTTACTTTGGAAGCTAGAGAATTATCTTTATCTTAGGATCTATGAAGTTTTATGAGTGTTTATCAAGGTCTGGGTCTCTCTTAATTCTCCATGCTTGGACATGTGTATTTCTTTAACTCTAAAATTAACATAACTATTTTAAAAAATTATTTTCTACATTCCATTTTTATTAATCTATTTTAAAATTTTATTAATCAAGTATTAGATGTTTACTTGACTCTATATATCTCTAACCTTATTCTGAATGTTTTCTCTCTTTATCCTTTTGTTCTCTGCCTTGGGAGATTTTCTCAATATTATATTACAATTCATCCATTGAATATTGTAGTCTGAAAATAAGATTTAAATTTCTAAACGTGTTTTTGGTCCCTGAAAGTTCCATTTTCCCAGGAGCATATTCTTTTTTTATGAAAGTGATACATCCAACATCCTCTCTGCAAATAGCATTTGGGATATTTTCTGTTGTGTGGTTCCCTCCTGTATTAATCCGCCATAACAAAACACCACTGATGAGGGGATTTGCACAATTAAAATCGATTTTCTCACAGTTCTGGAGGCTTGACTTCAAGGTTAAGGTGCCCTTGGGAGTAGCTTCTGGGAAGACCTCTCTTCCTGTCGTGTGGAAGGCTGCCATCTCTGTGCCTCTTCTCTGCACATGTGTGTGGAAAGAGCAGTCTCTGGTGTCTCTTCCCTTTCCTGTAAAGGTATCAGTCCTATCAGATTAGGACCCCACCCTTTTGATCTCACTTGACTGGACCTCCCTAGAGGCCCTATATCCAAATAGAGTCATAACAAGGGTTAAGGCTTGAACTTGAGTTTGGGGGAGACACATTTCAGTCCACAACACCTCCTATTCCCTAATTTTTCTCTTTTCCTGTGCTATCAGTTGATTGTCTTTATTGGCCCACTCACCTTGTGCTATTGGGTTTTCCTCAAATGTTTAGTGACCCTGTGCTGTCTCTTCACCTTGTCAGTAAAGGCCTGGGTTGATCAATATCATTAATCAGTCCTGGTTTCCCTCTTGTTGCATGAAAGGGTTTCCTTATCTTGTCCTCTGCATGGGAGAGCTAACAGAAAGTTCTAGGAACTTCAGAGTTTGTGGACAGAGAGCTTATAGGTGTGCAAATTGCAGTCCCCATCTGTTGCACCCCCTTCTATCTTCCTGTACAATGTCAAAGCAAATGAAAAGATCTGACTTGTGCCCCCCAAAATACATGTCCACCTCCCAGACAAAGGCTTGAATTTAGCCTTAACATGATTCTAAGAAAACAAGTATTGACAATGAATTTTAAGGGTAACAATAAAAAGAACTGTACAGAAATATGATACTCTAGTTAGTAGAGTTTTTTTAATAGGAATATGGGTTGACTTGAGTATAGTTTTGACAAAATAATAATTGAACTATGTATTCTAAGACTAAATACAAAAAAGAACTATGCACAAATATTATACTGTAGCTAGTAGGCTCATTTTTCACAGGGGTTTGGTTGGCAATTTTGAAACTACTTATGTGTATTCTGGGATTGAGCAAATAAGTTAATATATCATAGATAATGAGAACCAGGCTTACTGCTAGAGAAAGGAGCTATAAATAAGGAAAGGGAAAAGACTAGCATGAATCCTGTGGTGTCAGGCTGGATATATCGATATAAACTCGTGGTTTATAAACACATATATACAGATATATACAGAATAGATAAAACTGTGTCTGCTGAGAGGGTAAGAAGCAATTGAAACAGTAATAGCAATGAGAGGCTCTTGATTTCTAGATGTCATTCTCTAAGCTTTAGAGAAATTGTTGATTCAAGGGACTAGAGAAGGAAAGTGCAAGACGTGACTTGAATAGCTTATGATATGAAAAAGTAAGAAAGTGCTCAAAAAATGACAAGGACAATTTAAAAAATTCACAGAAGCCAGATTGATGGGGCTCCCTATGGCCAAATCTTGGGCAATTTGAAGATCACATACAAAGTGATCTTCAAGGTTAAGGTGCCCTTGGGAGTAGCTTCTGGGAAGACCTCTCTTCCTGTCGTGTGGAAGGCTGCCATCTCTGTGCCTCTTCTCTGCGAATGTGTGTGGAAAGAGCATTCTCTGGTGTCTCTTCCCTTTCCTGTAAAGGTAATGGGATGGATTGTAATCCACAGCACGAAGTAAGAGTTTGT
>SJYQ01000809.1:1712887-1852853 GCA_006410935.1 Redunca redunca
TGGAATAAATAGAGGAGGAAAAAGTCTTCCTTACAGTACTGCTCCAACTAATAAACATAGAAGGAATAAAGGAAATAGAAAGTTACCATGTGGCCAATATCACAGTAATAATTATTTTAGACCAGGATCATCTATTAATGCTAATAATTAGTGGGCAAACACATGATGGAAAAAATTCTGTGGACAGACTTTATTTGGGGGGCTCTAAAATCACTGGTGACTGCAGCCATGAAATTAAAAGATGCCTGCTCCTTGGAAGAAAAGCTATGACCAACCTAGAAAGCATATTAAAAAGCAGAGTCAGTACTTTACTAACAAAGGTCCATCTAGTCAAAGCTATGGTTTTTCCAGTAGTCATGAATGGATGTGAGAGTTAGACCATAAAGAAAGCTGAGCACCAAAGAATTGATGCTTTTGAACTGTGGTGTTGGAGAAGACTCTTGAGAGTCCCTGGACTTCAAGGAGATCTAACCAGTCCATCCTAAAGGAAATCAGTCCTGAATATTCATTGGAAGGACTAATGCTGTAAAGTTGAAACTCCAAACCTTTGGCCACCTGATGCAAAGAACTGACTCACTGGAAAAGACCCTGATGCTGGGAAAGACTGATGGTGGGAGGAGAAGGGGATGACAGAGGGTGAGATGGTTGGATGGCATCACTGACATGATGGACATAAGTCTGAGTAGGCTGTGGGATTTGGTGATGAATAGGGAAGCCTGGCATGCTGCAGTCCATGGGGTTGCAAAGAGCTGGACACGACTGAGCAACTGACCTGAACTGAAATACATGATGAGAAACAAGATAGCAATACAGTCTTAAATTATTTCTCAGAAAGATACTTATCAATTACAAAGAGAAAATAGTGACTATGCAGTGAAGAAATTTGCAGTCACCACCATAATAAGGGGCTTCCCTGATAGCTCAGTTGTTAAAGAATCTGCCTGCAATGCAGGAGATCCTGGTTCGATTCCTGGGTTGGGAAGATCTGCTGGAGAAGGGATAAACTACCCACTCCAGTATTCTTGGGCTTCCCTTGTGGCTCAGCTGGTAAAGAATCCACCTACAATGCAGTAGACCTGGGTTCAATCCCTGGGTTGGGAATATCCCCTGCAGAAGGGAAAGGTTGCCCACTCCAGTATTTTGGCCTAGAGAATTCCATGGATTGTATAGTCCATGGAGGGAGTCACAAAGAGTTGGACACAACTGAGCGCCTTTCACTTTCAGCATAACAAAGGGATAAAAGTTAACATTTTGGAAACATATTGACATCATTTGCCTCCAGATTCAATGCACTGAGGAAGACATAATATTAGTATTTATATCCCTATGGGCTATAACTTCACATGGACTCTTACTTCATACTATGGATTATAATCCATTCCATCAGTGTGTATACTGCTGCTGCTAAATCGCTTCAGTCGTGTCTGACTCTGTGCAACCCCATACACAGCAGCCCATGAGGCTCCCCCATCCCTGGGACTCTCCAGGCAAGAACACTGGAGTGGGTTGCCACTTCCTTCTCCCATGCATGAAAGTGAAAAGTGAAAGTGAAGATGCTCAGTCATGTCCGACTCTTAGTGACAATCCTCAAATTGTCCCAGATTTGGCCATAGATGGCCCCATTAATTTGAATTCTGTGAATTTTTTAATTCTCCCTGTTAATTTTTGAGCACTTTCTTACTTTTCCACATGACAAGCTATTTCGAGAGCTTTACAGTATAGAAACCTAGCAAACATCACCACGGTCCAGTGATCAAAGTGAACCATCATCAATACTGAGAAAAACTGATATCATATGGTTCCTGGTAGAGTCAACAAGGACACAGCATTGCTGCTGTTATTCCACCCAAATGTGTATAATCCAATCTAATCATGAAGAACCATCAGACATTTTCAAATCAAAGGACATTCTACAAAACAATTAGCCTGAACTCTTTAAAAGTATCTGTTCAATCCCAACTATCCAAACCATTATCATCTGTCCTAAATGATGACAATGACCTCTATGATTCTTTTGTACTGTGCTAATCTATCTAAGGATAAATTGTGCTTCTCCAGTTTCCTTTCTCTGCCTTGTTCCGGGTTAGGGTTGACCACCAGGGAAATAAACAATATTTAGAAGACAGAAGGAAATCAGCAGTCATTGTGCCCTGAGAGTTGATGTGGAAAGATAGGTGTTGGTGCATCTCGGGCATCTTGTTGCTAATCTGATAGCCTTGCAGCACATGTGGTCCTCTCCAAAATGTCCGTAAGACCTTTGATCGACACCAAAAGGTCCTTGATATTTGCAAGGCCATTGGTTTCTATCCAAAATACCCATGGAGATATTCAGTCCATGCCACAAGGTCCCTGATATTCAATCCTGCCCAAAACCATTTGGCGTGGACCGAATACGCTCATGCACATTTGGACAGGACCACATTTCAAAGACCGTTCGGCATGGACCAAATGTCTTATGGCCATTTTAGAGAGGACTGAATGTCTGCCAGCCATCTGCTGGCTCATGTTGTTGGTGTGGAGCAGGAGCCAGATCAGCCAGATCTCTCCTGGATCTCTTCCTTTATTACCTCCAGGTCCTGAGCCAGGTGTGTGAGCACCTACCTAGGGTAGGACACTAGCTTCCTCTGCAGATCACCAAGCATCATGATAGAGGGTGAGAAAAAGACTCAAGTTCCAGTTTGCCCTCAGTTTCTGAGCTTTTCCTCCAGATTGCGCCCTCTCTAGTTCCTGGGCCACTGTATTGCTCCTACTTCATCCTATACCTGCCCGCAGCTTTCTCTCTCCTCTCTCCCTCTGTTGCCCTATCCCCTATTTCCTCTCTCTTCAGCCACAAGGACCTCATTTGGTTCCTCATTCTCCTTATATTTTATCTGTCCAGCCATATAGCCTTTTCCTTGGAAATGTTCTTCCTTCCTTTTCCATCTGGTTACCCCCTCACTTTTTAGATCTCAGCTGAAGTGCCTCCTCTTCAAGAAAGGCTTTCTTGACCTATTGACAAAGTTAAATAACATGACCATGAGCGTTCCCCCGCTAGTGTGCCTCTCCTGATTTTCAGCTCCCTTGTAAGCCTGTTTGATTGATGTTTGACTTCAGTCACTGGGGCGGGGCTAAGGGACTTGCCAGTTGAGAATCACCATTTCATGCCTGGTCATTAGCACAGCACCTGCCTCTAGTAAAGACTCAATAAATATTTGTAGGTGAAGTCAGTGAATTTTAAGCCATGCTCAACACAAGATTTGATTAATACATCTATGTCTGTTGATGTGCCTAAATTTCCCTTCTTCTGCACAATAATGAGCAATATAAAAAGACTAATTTAACCTCTTCATAGGAGCCATGTCTCTAGCTTATAAATGTACCTTGGTCACCTCCCTTAGGTTCCCTCCAAGAAAGAAGAGTCCTGACACTGAGGAGAACTGCACTATGAATCAGCAAGTTGATGGTCATTAACATTGAACTCAGGCATTTCCCCATTTTATTATTTGTTGCACGACGTGTGTTTTCACAGGGCTATCAAAGTAAGCTGCAGGAAAGCTGCCACTGTGTTTCTGAAGTGATTTTTGGCAATCTATTTCCATCAGCTTCATGCAGTTCTGCACCTATTAACACATCCCTTTGAGATTCAATTTCATTCTGAACTCCATCAGTTCTAAACCACATGAATCAAATTAAACACCAAGACATTTCATCAAAATATTCCAATTAATTTTAACTAATTTCATTCAGTTGGACAATTCCAAGCATTGAAATTTATGTCCTTACCAGAGCATATATGAACTGATCTTGCTTCCATCAGATCCTTTGCTGTTTGCTTCTCTACAAAGTATTTTTAATGTCCTTACCAGAGCATATATGAACTGATCTTGCTTCCATCAGATCCTTTGCTGTTTGCTTCTCTACAAAGTATTTTTAGACGTTTACTACCAAATCTTTTTAGCTGCTGAAAATCTTCTCAATTCCCAATAATTTGAAGGGATCAGTGTGTCGCTATGACCATCTTAATCTCCTTCCTCTTGATAGCCATGACCTCTCTGGTGTCAAATAATAGAACAGAGAGGCCAGAGTGGTCTTAGGGAATGCTATGGACGACAGAATTCCCGACCACACCCCTCAAGCCTGGCTTAGTATAGCTGACACAGACTTTTCCCCATTTACATTTCTCCATATATAATATATATATATAGTCATCAGTCTCCTCACATTTTAGCTTAACCCTCTGCTATTGAAACATTCTACATTCCATGAGGCAAAGCTAGAGTTAATAATGGATATTTTTTATGATCTTTGCTTCAGTGAATGGAGGCCTTCTCACCTTTTGAATTCCTCTGTCCCCAAAGAAGAAAGCACATGCTTGCATGTCACGCCTTCCCTATGGCAAGGCTCAAAGTAACACCAAGTCCATCACTCAGGTGCATCTGGATGACCTTGTGGTTAAAAGGAGAGGAAAGAAGAAAACATCACACCAAATCCACCATGAGTGACATGCAGCCTCCAAGGAGGCAGCAGGACATCCCAGGGGCTTTGCCCCTGCCCAGCATCGCCCATGAAAGCTGGATGTCTCTATCCATTGGCAACAGCAACAGGATCTCAGTTAGAACAGTCGGGGAGAGTCATCCAGATATTTTTCTGACTATGTAGCCTCCAGTCACTATTTTCTGAACTTCCTAGTGATTTTATAAGGATATATCCTTTAATAATGAATGGTAGCCCACCAGGTTCCTCTGTCCATGGAATTCTCCAGGCCAGAACACCACAGTGAGTGGCCATTCCCTTCTCCAGGGACTCTGCCCGACCCAGTAATCAAACCAGGTCTCCTGCACTGCAGGCAGATTCTTTACTGTCCAAATCACCAGAGAAGCCCTAAGTTCTATTCTACACAGTAATTAGCTGAGTGATTTTAGCCATTCACCTAACTTCTAACAGCAACCAATTCTGACACCAGCTGCATGTTCTACAATTCAGTTCTGACACTAACTATACCTGGAGTCAGACTAAGATGTTGTTGCAGAAACCAGTAATCAAGAAACCAAGCACCACACTTGGAGAGCTGTAGAACTCAGGTTTATTATGCTGGCAGGCCCAGAGGAGTTAACACTCCAAGCTCTGAGCCCCAAACAAAGGGGTTAACAGAGATTTTATTGACCTACTATAGGGTGCAACACTATTTGCTAATAGGCTAGTTTAAACTAAGGGGTTTCACCCGCGTGGGAACAGCAGTCAAGAAGGGGAAGGGAATGCCTGACTTTACACAGACAGGCATGATTAAGCAAGTTTGCAGGGGCTGGGCAACTGCAAAGAGCAGGACAAGGGTGAGTGAGATAAGCTCCAGTTCCTGGTATTATAAGTCTCCACTTTCTGAGACTACGTGACCTACATGATCCAGACTTTGCAAGGAGCAAGATGAATTGCAGGGGCAGCAAGAGCAGGAGGTTATGTAAAATTTTAACTTTTCATCTTCAATGTGACACTCCAGTTTTAAAGGCTCTATCCCATAGACTGCTCTCACTTCAGACACCAGATTCAAGTATCAAGTCCTAAGTTATCCAAACTTCTGCTCAACTTGCCTTCAAAGCTGAGGCTATGGAAGCATTTTCCTGTTAATAACTTACTTAATACCAGTTTATGATAAAGGACAATCCAATTCAAGAACAGCCGGAAGGAGGAGATGCATAGGGGAAGGTATGAGAAAGGGATGGGGAATCTCCATGACCTTTCCAGGCATGCCATCTTCCCAATATCTCACTGTGTTCACCAACCCCAAGATCTCTAAACTCTTTTGTTTAGGGGTCCTTGTGGAAGTCTCACTGAGTGTGCTAAGTCGCTTCAGTCATGTCCGACTCTTTATGGCCTTATGGACGGTAGCCAGCCAGATTCCTCTGTCCATGGAATTCTCCAGACAAGAATACTGGAGTGGGTTGCCATTCCTTCATCCAGGGGATCTTCCCGACTGAGGAATCAAACCCATGTCTCTTATGTCTCCTGCATTGGCAGGTGGCATCTTTACTACTAATGCCACCTGGGAAGCCTGAAAGTTTCATTACATAGGCCAATGAATTGATTAAATCATTGGCCATTGATAATTGATTTCCCAGAGGTTGGAGATGGGGAGCAAAAAAAAAAAAACCCTTAAAAGTTGTTCATAGAAAGATGATAAAGAAAATTATAGTACTATAACCCAGTGGATTTTTATGCAGCAACTAAAAATGAAAATTATGAAGAAACTGTTCATCATAGAAAATGCTCGTGATAGAATATAAAGCAAGTAAAGTAAGTATGTCAGTTTGTACACTCTGTCTTAAAATTGGTCTATGTGAAAATGTCTCACAAAGAATATAGGGGAAAACAACATTAAAAGGTGTTGAGGATGAATTTTTTAAGTTTTCCATAAATTTTATAGGCTATTGATTTTGATTTTGGCTTCTGAGAGGTTTTGTGTTCATTGAACAGTGGTTCCAGATGAAAGAAATCAAATTGCTCTCTAGTAAGAAAAACATAAACTCCCAATAAAGTGAACCATAATGCTACATGGATCAGAGGGAACTGCTCCTTTTTGGAACCTAACCCTTTCTGCAGAGCTCCAGACCAGGGAGGGGAAGATACAAATATGAGCGGATTCTAATCTAGAAGCTTATGTGTCATTTTAATGTCTTGGAACAGAGTACACTCTTCTAATGCTTTTCTCTTCCCTTCTGTAATCCCTGCTTCTCAATGTAGCAAAAAACACCTCCAGGAAAAGATTAACATTTCTTCTATAATAGCAGCCTTCTGTGCACACACCGTGGGCTTTCCTGGTGGCTCAGTTTGTGAAGAATCCACCTGCAATGTGGGAGACCTGGTTCAGTTACTGGGTTGGGAAGACCCCTGGAGAAGAGAACAGCTACCTACTGGAGTATTCTGGCCTGGAGAAGTCCATGAACAGAGGAGCCTGGCAGGCTTCAGTCCATGCGGTCGCAAAGAGTCAGACATGACTGAGTGGCTTTCATTCTGTCCACACACCAAGGAGCAGCCTATCCTTGTAATACTATCAATCCACTCCCAAGAATTTGGCTCACTAGATCACCCCTTCTCATTCTTCATTGGTGCAAGACTGACTCTAAAATGGCATAACTAAAGTTTCAAAAATAAGTCATTAAGGTCTGTTGAATACCTTGCCCCATGAAAATCTGAATGTAAGATCTCCTGTGGACCACCATCTTCTCAATTATGAAATGACCAAACATAAAAAATAAAATAATAGAACTCTGAGGTAAGAGCATATTGCATAGACTGATTGCAAACAGAATTGGGATGTCCTTAAAATAAAATTAAGAAGGGACTTGACAAGAGTTAGTCTTACACCATTGTTCCCCCAGGTCTGAATGGCTTTATCGATTATAAACCCTTCCCTCCTTTAATTTCATGACCCAAGCAAGGCAAGTATTTATCAAGTATATGGTGCTTATAGAAATCCAGAAGTAGAAAGGATGTTCTTTGAATTCATGGAATTTCTTATTTCATGGGTAAAAGACATTTCAACATCAACTAGAGAAAAAACCAAACATACATAATGAAATGCTAAACTTAATGGTCAAGCTACATGACACAAGCGACAGAACTTCATGTGGAGTCGGCTTTAAATTACAATTCTACCACTTACTAATTAAGTGACCATGATGAGTCATTTTAGTGTTTTTGGGTTTTTGGAGGTTTTTTCTCTGTAAATATAAAAACAACAATAATCAGGTCTCATATGTGTAAGAAAGCATTGCCTAATGCAGCAAGGTTCAGGTTTAAGAAAAATATTTAAAAAGGATCTTTGTGCTATCAATTTTCAGGCAGAGACAGTAAAGCACAATTTCAAAAGTAGGTGGCATATCCGAGATTTTTTAATTACTGTAAGTGGAAAGTAACCCTTAAATGTTATATTAAAAAATTTAAATTTTTAATTTAAATAAACTTTTTAAAAGTAGATGGCATATCCTGTGGGTTACAATCACACACACATGTACACACATGTGTATGTATAAATATGAAGTAGGCATAATGAAGCAGTTTGGAGGACGTGCCAAGCTGGCCACTATCTCGTAAGTTGATATTTATTCCCCTTGGAGGAGCATAGGATGAAAGAATTTACCTGTAGATACAACCTAGTGTCACAGAATCAGGGAATTCCCTGCTCTTCTGGATAAATGCTATGGTCCCTCCATAGGTGGATGACATATCCAATCCCAAAGAAATACAATGTCAAAGAATGTTCAAACTACTGCACAACTGCACTCATCTCACACACTAGCAAAATAATGCTCAAAATTCTCCAAGCCAGGCTTCAACAGTACTTGAACCATGAACTTCCAGATGTTCAAGCTGGATTTAGAAAAGGCAGAGGAACCAGAGATCAAATTGCCAACATCCACTGGATCAACAAAAAAGCAAGAGAGTTCCAGAAAAATATCTACATTTGCTTTACTGACTACACCAAACCCTTTTGACTGTGTGGATCACAAAAAAACTGTGGAAAATTCTTAGAGATGGGAATACCAGACCATCAGACCTGTCTCCTGAGAAATCTGTATGCAGGTCAAGAAGCAATAGTTAGAACAACAGACTGGTTCCAAATCAGGAAAGGAGTACTTCAAGGCTGTATATTGTCACCCTGCTTATTTAACTTATACGCAGAGTACATCATGCAAAATGCCGGGCTAGATGAAGCACAAGCTGTAATCAAGATTGCTGGGAAAAATATCATTAACCTCAGATACGCAGATGACACCACCCCTATGGCAGAAAGCAAAGAAGAACAGAAAAGCCTCTTGATGAAAGTGAAAGAGGAGAATGAAAAAGTTGGCTTAAAACTCAACATTCAGAAAACTAACATCATGACATCCGGTCCCATCACTTCATGGCAAATAGATGGGGAAACAATGGAAACAGTGACAGACTTTTTTTGGGGGGGGTGGTGCTCCAAAATCACTGCAGATGGTGACTGCAGCCATGAAATTAAAAGACCCTTGCTCCTTGGAAGAAAAGCTATAACAAATCTAGACAACATATTAAAAAGCAGAGACATTACTTTACAAAAAAAGGCCCATCTAGTCAAAGATATGGTTTTTCCAATAGTCATGAATGGATGTGAGAGTTGGACTATAAAGAAAGCTGAGCACCAAAGCACTGATGCTTTTGAACTGTGGTGTTGGAAAAATAGTGTGGTCTTGAGAGTCCCTTGGACTGCAAGGAGATCCAACCAGTCCATCCTAAAGGAAATCAGTCCTGAATATTCATTGGAAGAACCGATGTTGAAGCTGAAACTGCAATACTTTGGCCACCTGATGCCTGCAAAGATTGATTGGGAGGAGAAGGGGATGAAAGAGGATGAGATGGTTGGATGGCATCACTGACATGATGGACATGAATGTGAGTAGGCTCTGGGAGTTGGTGATGGACAGGGAAGCCTGGCATGCTGCAGTCGATGGGGTCGCAAAGAGTCGAAAACAACTGAGCAACTCTACAAAATCTTGCCTGATTTAAAAATTGAGTATTAAAAAGAAAGAACCATCCTGCTTAAAAATACAGGGTTTACTATATAAAAAAGAAGAAAGAATGAAAATAACCTAAATAGCAAAAGTACTGATCAGGAAATTCTGACCCTGAAAATTATAATGGCAGATGAAAACTATAATCAAAATTAGCACCATAAAAATTAACCAATTTCTTTTTTTAAAATAGGGGGTATAAAGGTTCAGTTATACAAGATGAATAAGTTTTAGAGATCTGCTGTATGACATTGATACTATAGTTAACATTACCATATTGTACCTTTAAAAATCTGTTAAGAGACTAAGTTTCATGCTTAATATTCTTAACACAATGAAATAAAAATAAAATTTAAACACACATAAGTGTTCAAAGTAGAGGAAAATGCTTAAAAATACTATGGCCATACAGCAATAACAAAAAGATGAATCATCAGTTGTAGAATTCAGGGAAAAATAGTAGAGAAAATAATCATAAATGAAGATCCCACACCATTTGATAAGTACATTTGTAAGAGTGCAAGTTCATAAATACTTATGGAAAAGAACTTGAAAATATTTATTCAATATAAAAATCTACACCCAGCATTCCAGTCTTCACAATTTATCCTACAGGTTTTCTTGCATTTTAAATAAATGATATATGTAGACTGCAGAATTATTTGTAGAAGCAAAAGTTAGGCAGCAACCTACATTTCCATCAGTAGGGAGTTTGTTAAGTAAATCATGACAACTAATAGCAATAAAATAATATGCAGCTAACAGAAGAATGAGAAATTTCTCTATGTACAAATATGAAATAAATCTCCAAGATATATTGTTAAATAGTAAAAGCAAGGTACAATGTGTATACAGTATTACATATGATTTGTGTGTGTGTGTGTGTGTGTGAATATGCACTTAAAAGCTCACAAACTATCCCAGGAGGAATACACTAGAAAAACAAACTAGCAACAGTATGTATCTTTGGAGAGGAGAAATGGAAGTCTGGGAGATAGAAATAGGGAAAAAATAATAATAACTCCACCTCTCTAATTCCAATTTGTATTATCCTGCTAAATTTTGCATTATCTGGTCAAAGAAATTTATATCTTAAACTACTGTCTCAGGAAATTGGGACCAGAATTGAGAAAAAAGAATGGGAAGTTTTGTTTTCTATTATAAGTTCGCTTCTGTATTATTTGACTTAATGTGTGCTATATTTATCTTGTCTTAAAAATTCAAAAATTAAGCATAAAAATAATTTAAAATACTCTGTTCTGTTTAAAATACTCTATCCCACTATTCGGCTGTTAGAAATTTATTTTAGGAGTAGAAAATATGTCACTGTAGCTATAATAGAGACAGAATGTTCAGTGTATGATAGGAACAGAAATGAGAGATCAATTTATCTCTGAGGAAACTCAGAGATGGAAGGTGCAAGTTAAACGGGCCCTTTAAAAACTGTTAAATTCACCGGACACTGCAAAAAAAGTCTTTTAGGCACGGGGTACAACATTAACCAAAGCATGCCGGTGCACAGAAACTGTCATGTTTGGGGAGCTACAGGGATCTGGTGGGCAGGAAGGCAGAAATGACAGTGGAAGAATGGCTATAAATAAGCTGAAAAATAGAGGCGTTGAAGAGAATATCACAAAGGGCCTTGAACACCATGCTAAGAAATGACATCATTTACTACATCAATGTGGGCATTAAATTCACCTTATTGCTTAGCAAAGATGAAGAAATTAGAGAAAATTTGAGTTACTGGCACAGGGGATGTATTGAGTCACAGCAGGGAGATTATACGACTTGAATTTACTCACATGCCTAATTTCTTCAACAGTTATTGAGTACATATGATCAGTGATAAATAATACAGATAAAGTCCCAACTTTCTGACTTGAATATCCCCAACTATCCCACTTAAGATCTATGAGAGTGAACATGGCCAGTTCATGCTTGTTCTTATCTGTGCTAACTCCAAACCTATAGTCTACCTTTCTTCCTTTCTCAAGTTTGACTCTCAAGGCATTAAGCAGAAATGTTAAATACACAGCATGCATGTCACCTCCGTCCTGGTTGCTGTCCTTTGCAGACATCACTGATCAACAAAGCACTCTTTGCACTGAATTGTAAGGAGACCTTAAAATCCTCCCCCACACCACTCTAGAAAATTACTGCCAGTCTAAGATGACCTATAAATGTAAGGTGCATGAATTTTGCTCATTTTTCCCTACATAATCCCAGTCTAAATCAAAACCTAAAATAGAATTGCTTGAGGGATAAAGTACAAGAGAAAAAGCAAGAGAAGCATTCTAATGGGTAACAAACAAGCAAAACTTGTTGGAAGTCTGCCTAGAATCAAATCAAGTGATTCAATAAATATTGAGTGTCAGCACTAAGCTGGATAAGGGGTAAACTGACACGACTAGACATAATTTTCATCTTCAAAAGTTTCCACGTCAGATGGGAAAGATTTCTATAAACAGATAATTTTACTGGGTGAACTCTATGCCTTCAGGCAGGGATCGTGACTGCATTTTTCACTATTGTATACCCAGCACCCACCACCACACCAGGCATAGATCTGGAACACAATAATATTTGTTAAATGACCAAGGCAGATGTCAAAGTACTTATTTTTTCTGGAATAAATGGGCAAAGACCTTAAGTAAAAATCCGAGTTTTCCTGAATTTTGAGAAATCAGTGAGGATTTTTCAAATGAAGAGGCATACATAGAAAGAGGAAATCCTCTTTATAGTTTTGCTCCCAAACTGTGATGAAAAACAATATAAACCACTTATCCTTCATTTGTTCATAGTAATAATGACCCACATCCCAACTGACTTAAAAGAGTGTTAATGAACATATGATAAAGTGAAAAACATGACTATGTTTTCATCAAAGCTGTTGTAATCCATCTTTGTTAAAGATACCCTGCTAAGTCGCTTCAGTCATGTCCAACTCTATGTGACCCCATAGACGGCAGCCCACTAGGGTTACCCCTGTCCCTGGGATTCTCCAGGCAAGAACACTGGAGTGGGTTGTCATTTCCTTCTCCAATGCATGAAAGTGAAGAAACCGTAAATTCAACCGTGCTCATAGATTCCACCTGGGTATATGCTCTCAAAATGATCTTTATCTGTTTTTTTTTAATGGAACACTAATTAAAATCAATTAAGGTGGCATGTCATTGACTGGCCTGCTTTTGCCAGTGCATAATAAAAGAGGCAGAAGAAAAGACATGAAGGGTAATAATGTGCTACTTGTTCTTACTTCCTAAATTGCAGATTTCTGTTTCTAATGGATGAACAACTGAAATTTCAAAGCACTTACTTCAAGCATAACTAAAGGTCTTCCTTCAAGCCAGCTGTATTAGAGATTTGATTAACATTATCTCTTCTTCAAATGTGCTTGAAAGAATTTATTTCCTGAATATTTTCATGAAGGATATCTTCGGTCTTCCCTATCTTTGAGCTTTGATAAGCCTTAGAGCCTATGCCTTCCTCTTTTGTATTTGATTTAACATTCTTTTGTGTGGTGCAGTAATCGTTTTATCCAGGCTAAATCGTGTGTCTCCAGTGAGCTTGTAGGTCCAAGACAAAGAAATCAGGCCTTCTATTTCTCTTATGTCACACATACTGTAAAAGAAGCACCTTTTTCCCTACTGAAGACAAGGGAAGTGAAACACAAATTGGTTACCAGTTGAATGGCAGAAGCAGAAGGACAAACCCAGGTTTGTCCTTCATGTTTACTTCCCCTTCTAAAGGAAGTACCTTGTCAAGGCTGTTTCTCAAGTGACAGAGATGGGCAGCTACGTCTTATGCCAACAGCTCTGACTCTCTCCCCATCACTTGGGCACAAGTGATTGACTAGGATTTCAGTATCTGAGGTATGTCTGTGTCCTATGTGAAAAGATTCCCCCCGTAGCTAAGTCGGCAAAGAATCTGCCTGCAGTTCAGGAGGCCCTGGGCTGAATTCCTGGGTCAGGAAGATGACCTGGAGAAGGGAAATGGCTACCCACTCCAGTATTCTGGCCTGGAGAATTCCATGGACTGTATAGTCTATGAGGTCACAAAGAATCGGACACGACTGAGAAACTTTCACTTTTTCACTTTCACACTGCTTGGGGAGTATGAATTTGGGCAATCACTCTGAAAATCTCTTTCAGAGTATCTATCAAAGTAAAACATATATGATGTATGATTCATCAATTCAACTCTCAAGTACAGGTACATATACACAACAATATGCACATAAATACACCAAAAAAAGACATTTGCATAGCAGCATTATTCAAAACAGCCCCAAAATGACAACAGCCCCAAATGGTTATCAATAGTAGAATGGATAAATATGGTGTACTATACTCATACACTGGATGACTATACCATGATTTTAAATGAATGAACCACTGCTATACAGAGCAACATGATTAAGTACCATGAATGTAGCCATAAGTACTAAGATGGTAGACTCAGAAGAGCAGGTGCTGTAGAATTACAGGTTTACAATCAGCAGAAAAGGCAAAACTAATCTGTGATGTTAGAAGACAGGTAACTAGTTACCTTTGGGGAAGGGTTAGTGACTGCAGTGGGGGTGGGGAAGTTTCTAGAATGCTGGTAATGTCTCACTTTTTCATCTAGGTACTCGTAATGCAAGGGTGTTCACTTTGGGGAAATCATTGAGCTGCATGCTGAAAAGTTGTGCAATGGTTTGCATATGTACTTCACTTTAATAAACAACTTATTAGCAAAGAAAGAAAAATATCCCCAGAAAAGAGAGGGAAATTCCTTGAAGCAAAATACAGTTGCATGCAAGCTAGAGCAAAAGCAGAAGTAAACAGGGGAAGCTGTTCAGTAGAGAGAATAGAATGGAGCAGATGTGCAGGTAAAAGCCTAGAGACCATCAGAGAGAGACCGTGAGTTAAAGACGGAGAAACAAGCAGAACAGTCAGTACCTTGCACTGCTTATAGTCCTGGCGATTTGCCTGTTCCTTGTCCCATTCATGTGTATCTTTACAATAAGTACCCCTTTTCTTGAGGCAGTGTAAGAAACTTTCTCTTCCATAAAGACAAACAAAACCAACTAAAATGCCAATAGTGCTTTCTTTCTCATACCTTCTAAAAGTACAGTCTTGGCAGTTAGGGAACTTATCTTCATCTAAAGCTATTTCTATGAGATAATGGAAACTGAGCCACGTGAATGATGAACTCCCATATCTTCCATGATAAGGGCTAGAAGACTTACAAAATGTAGTACAAATAGAGAAATATTCTCTTGGTTCAAACCCATCTCTCCTGCATGTATAAACCATGAGTGGTGCTGAAATAACAAATCTTATGATATTTCATGTTGACACATTTATTGAGCTGTATGATGTGCCAGATGCTAAGCATGGAATGATAGAGCTGAATATAACATGACTTCTCTTTTTGACCTCATACATTTTGCCTGTTTTGTTTAGCACTGAATCTCCAGCACTTAGAATAGCACTCAGCACATAAGAGGTGCTTAATTAATATTTATGAAACGAATCAGTGAATAAATAGGTAGAATAGATATACAAACAATCACCATACAATGGAACATAATATCTGTATAACAAGATTCAGTGACAAAAGGGAAGCAGTTATTTCTCCAGTCATGGTGAGGGAAAGCTACACAGAAAGGACTATTGGGTTGAACCCTGAAGCATTTTCTCTAATTTCTAGAGAGACAATGAAAGACACTGGAGAGGAGACAGGGAGAAAACCATGGGGAAAATTCGGGGTGTGTAAGTGTGTGCATAGTTGGTTCAACTCTTCTTTTCCACAATCCAATCAATGAAAAGTGTGGCAATGTTGTGGTTCACAAACCACAAAGTACATACTCCAGTGGTCTCCTTAATCAACTGGTCAATTCTGTCTACATAGAATAGAGGGATAAAGAATTATCCAGATGATACATGCTATTAAAAAGAGAGAGAGAGAAAGAGAACACTTGAGGATTTAGTTCTCCAGCTTACTAATCTTCCATGGTGGTTTTCAAATTGAATTTCATAGAGCCCTAGGGTATGTCTGCGAGATACAGCTTCATGAACCACCCCGGAGTGAGAGATGGAGAGACACAGCCCTAGGGCTTCCACCCTGATTTAACAGCAGCAGCTCCTCTTTCATCTGCTTTCTGTGAGATTTACCAGGAAAGAAATACTCTATATAACTAGATAATTATTCCACTTTTTTAAAAAATAAAGTTTAAAACAGCTGACTTATAAAGTGAAAATTCACAGAATGATTGTACAGTGACTTACTGTACTTTTGGTAAACACAATTTAATCACTGTAAATAAAAGAAAACATATAGATTTTTATGTTTTTGAAATTATGATCTACCCTGACATTCCCAGTCTACCAGGGAGTAATATCTAGCTGTGATTTTTAACACTATAAGAGAGAAGACATCTATCACAATTGTCTCAAAGATGAAAGAGCTGTCAAAGTACTGATTTTGATCACCTCTCCCCATCCTCATATTTTGAACCATGCCATTTTTGGGTATACTTTGCTCTGGGAACTTTGAGCCATTTCAAACATGTCTCTTGGTTGCCATGCTATTTGGTGACTGAGAGTGAGAAATAAAATATTATCTCATGCTCCTCTCTTAGATTTCCCCATTTAGTTTAGTTCGTGACTTTATTTGCATGCATTTACATTCTTCATTTCATTTATAAAAGAAGTCAAGGGATTTTATAGGTCTGTTTAATGTGCTAACATACAGGATGCCCATGCCATTTCCAGATAATTTATATATTCAAATGATTCACTCCTTCTTTCTTTCCTCCAACTCTCCTAGTGTCACTATTCCTCTTTTAGCAAATGGAATATTATAATTTTTAACAAAGCAATTTTATAAGTTCCTGAACCAACAGATGTATCTGTGTATACATAATGGAAACTGACCAAATACATATATACATATATGTATGTGTGTAAATAAAATTTAATCATTTATATCACGTCTACCTAAAAGATAGCAACAGTTAGTTTCTGCTCCCCCACTAATCCTAAGGGCTTCCCAGGTGGCACAGTGGTAAAGAATCCACCTGCCAATGCAGGAGATGCAAGATATGCAGGTTTGATCCTCGGGTAGAGAGGATCCCCTGGAGAAGGAAATGGCAACCCACTCCAATATTCTTGCCTGGGAAATCCAATGGACAGAGGAGCCTCTTTTCTTCCTGAAATGAAAAGCAAAATTTATTCAAGGCATTTGCTTGCAGCAAAGTTTTAGGAAGCGAACCGGTCTGACAGTCACCTGGCTCTTCCAGCCATTCCTTTTAGCAACTTTCGGAACTTCTGATGATAGACTGGACGTACTCTCCTCAAGTCACTGAAGCTTAGAACCACCTTTGTGCTCTTCCCTCTTCTCTTTGGTTGCCCCTTGGTCTTGCTGAAGTCACCTTTGCTCACAACACAGTTCCACCCACCAGTTCAAATGAGCTATTTCTGGGCTTCCACTTTCACGTGGCATGTGTTCTCAACTCAGTCCCAGGAAACAGCCTGAAATTTTTGTAACAGAAGAGAAAGAGGTGGTTGGAACCCTAGACCTACTGTACTTGCTATCACATGTCACAGTTCAGGACCAGGTATTTTTCTGCAAACTAAATTCATTCTTCCTGTTCCTCCATAACTTTACTCTTAAAAGATTCTGTTCTATTTCTAAAAACCTTAATTGGTTCAACTGGACCAAGACTAGAAGATCAAGCATTGTGAAATAGAGGAAGAGCATGAGCTTTGGATTTAGACATGAACTCTGATGGCTGGTAGAGTCCGATTGTGCGTGTGTGTGTGTGTGTGTGTGTGCGTGTGTGTGTGTGTGAGTTGCTCAATCACTTTGCAACCTTATGGACTGTTAGCCCCCAGGCTCCTCTGTCCATGGAACTCTCCAGGCAAGAATACTGGAATGAGTTGTCATTTCCTTCTCCAGGGGATCTTCTTGACCCAGGGATCAAACCCAGGTTTCCTGCATTGCAGGTAGATTCTTTACTGTCTGAGCCACCAGGGAAGCCTAGAGTCAGAAGGCCTGTTTTGAATTTTAGTTCCACCACATGGTAGTTCCTAGAGAAAGTTACTTCTCAGTGCCTCAATTTCTTCATGTATAAAATGGGGCGATATTCTTAATCCCACCAAATCTAAGCCTCAGTTTCCCCAACTGTCACAGAGGCACAAAATAAATGTTCATTCCTTTTCCATCTTTTATCCCAGGCTATGGCAGAGATTTTACAGTTGTTTTGCCATTCTCATGCAACATCTTCCAAGGGAGAATGTTCTTCCTCTTGGTTTGATCAGGAAATAAGAAAGCAGAGGAAAGCATTATTGAAGCACCTGCATATTTCCCACTTCTTCTTTGCTAACATCAGCCCGAGTACCTCTTACACTGCCACTTCCATCTAAAGATGGGAGACCAGCACCTGAGCTGCTGCCTGCCTCTCCTCCTAAAGGAGACTGCAGAAGGAAAGATACGTTGCACTCAAAAACCTTCCATAGAGTCTAGGGCCTTTCACATCTCTGGTCTTTGGATATTTGTCTCCTTTTTAAATAGATAATTTTTTCCAAACCATTGTCAGTGTGAATACCAAAAGAAAAATGACAGACTGTTTTGGAAATATCCAAAAACTATACATTCCTAGGACTGTGACCATCATAGGCACCTTGTATGCAATGAATGAAAATGAATGCAGAAGAGGATGCCTCATTTCATTTTTATTATCTTTGTATTTCAAAAATCTCTATTTCTCAAAGAACATTTGTGTAAACATCACATCACATTCACCAGAGTGCTCGTTAAAAATGCAGATTCCAGAAACATATTGAATCAGAATAATTTGGAGAAAAAGCTGGGAATTTGTATTTTTAACAAGAACACCTAGTAACTATTGTGAACACTAAAATTCAAGAACGACACTTTAAGTTCCCATGTTTCTTTCCATGTTTGATTTGGGAGCTATTTAAATGGCTAAGATAGAACAAAGAGACCCAAACAACATAAATTCTGGTGCCTTGTATACCCTCTTTATAGAATTAATCATGTCTATGGACTTCCGCTCTTAAGGGAATAAACACTACAGATGGTTCATTGATTTTTTTAAATCTGTTTTTGCTTAATCTATCTAAATGTAAAACAAAAATGAGAATACCGTATAATATCCAAGAGCTTCATAAAATGTTTCTTTAAAGTCACAGAGAGAATGCAATGGTAAAGATGACTATATCTTTTCCATGTGAAACAGCATGAGCACTCCTTTCAGTTGACAAGATTCTCTAAGTGAAAGAGGATAGCATTTAGAGGACAACCCTGGGTAAATCAATTAACCTGATTTTCTATGTCTGTGAGGATTGCATAGGATCTCCATACAGCACAACTCAATTCTAGTCTCTGTGCAGTGCACGACTTGAACGTCTGTACATAGGAATACTATGAATGAGTAGAGAAACCTTGCCGTATACAATAGTGATAGTAAGGAATTCTTACATGAAGTGGTAATAGGATGGAAAAAATAAAGCCTTATTTGGATCTATAAAACAAGAACCTAAGAAAGACACAGTGTAGATATGGTTGAAGCGATTGCTCAGGTTCGTGAATAGTTGCTCAGCCTATAAAACATACATGCGGCCACATTTGGACCTCCACAAACGCACACACTGTAGAGGACACTTAAGGGTCACTGCCCATATCTTGAATACATTTTCTTTCCTTCTGGAAAATTCCTGATTTCCTTTTTTTGGACACTGCTCCTCCAGTCTCTGGATATGTGGTATATTCAGCTACAAGGATGCAAAACATAACCCATGCCTTAGCCAATCAGCATACCATCTTTCCTTGGGGAGAAGGGGAGGAGTGTATGACCCAAGCTGGACCAGTCTGAGTCAACCTCAGGACTTGTATAAGGACTCCTGGGTAAGGCTATCCCTCTCCTCAGCTGCACTTGAACTGAAATGTCACTGCCATTAGATGCTAGGAAATGTGAGCCAGGAAATGCTCAGGAATAAGGGAAGCAACACAACAGACTTTTCAGTGACATAAACCTGTCAATACCCCTTTATGTTTTTGCTCCAGTCAGCCTGAATGATTTCACTATCACTTGCAACGTAACAAAATGAATACTAGGCTCAGCAACCAGATCCATTGTTTGACAGGGTTTTACTTTGTCTGCTGTTTGTCTTTCTGCTGGTTTTTATTACACTGATACAATAAGTTCAATTATGGCGAATATATAATTTATCATCCAAACCAGGATACTTTGGAAAGTGAAAGGGGCACTGTTTATGCTCATGTCAGGACAAAAGCATCATCTAAGGCAAACCAGGCAATATGATCATCCTAATTTTGACCAAACGGTCAGACTGCTGATAATTTGAAGACACAAGTCAGCATATTCCTGACACTTAGAACAATGTCCAGCACAAAGTCAATGAGTTCAATTCAGTTCAGCCAGTCAGTCACGTCCAACTCTTTGCGACCCCATGGACTGCAGCACGCCAGGACTCCCTGTCCATCACCAACTCCCAGAGTTTACCCAAACTCATGTCCATTGAGTCAGTGATGCCATCCAGCTATCTCATCTTCTGTCGTCCCCTTCCCCTTCCACCTTCAATCTTTCCCAGCATCGGGGTCTTTTCCAATGAGTCAGTTCTTCACATCAGGTGGCCAAAGTATTGGAGTTTCAGCTTCAGCATCCGTTCTTCTAATGAATATTCATGACTGATTTCCTTTAGGATTGACTGATTGGATCTCCTTGTGGTCCAACGGACTCTCAAGAGTCTTCTCCAACACCACAATTCAAAAGCATCACTTCTCAGCTTTCTTTATAGTCCAACTCTCACATCCATACATGACTACTGGAAAAACTATAGTCTTGACTAGATGGACCATTGTTGGCAAAGTAACGTCTCTGCTTTTTAATACGCTGTCTAGGTTGATCATAACTTTCCTTCCAAGGAGTAAGCATCTTTTAATTTTACGGCTGCAGTCACCATCTGCAGTGATTTTGGAGCCCAAAAAATAAAGCCTGTCACTGTTTCCATTGTTTCCCTATCTATTTCCCATGAAGTGATGCGACCAGATGCCATGATCTTAGTTTTCTGAATGTTGAGCTTTAAGCCAACTTTTTCACTCTCCTCTTTCACTTTCATCAAGAGGCCCTTTAGCTCCTCTTCACTTTCTGCCATAAGGGTGGTGTCATCTGTATATCTGATACTTCTCCCAGCAATCTTGATTCTAGCTTGTGCTTCATCCAGCTCAGTGTTTCTCATGATGTACTCTGCATATAATTTAAATAAGCATGGTGACAATATACAGCCTTGACGTACTCCTTTTCTTATTTGGAACCAGTCTGTTGTTCCATGTCCAGTTCTAACTATTCTAACAAAATCAATACTCACTATTTATTTACTTCAAAAACAAACATGTCAGCATATGCATTCTTTTATTTCTTCAACAAATACTTGAGTAAACATTACATATTATCATTGTTCCAGGTACTGAAGATACTGATGTGAGGAAGATAATTAAGGACCTTGCCCTCCTAGGGGTTTTATTCTTGGAAAGAGGAACCAAGCAATACACAAGTAAGTAAACAAGTATTTTCTGGTATGGGGTATGTGTCATGGGACAAAGGAAACAAGAGTGGCATCAGGGAAAAGAGAAAGATTTTAAGGTATTATGATCAAGAAAGTATCTCTCTGAAAGTTGACATCTGAATGGAAACCAAGTCAAAGGCAAAGAGTGAGAGGACCTCCCTACAGCAAAAATCATGTCTCTATCTGCTGTTCTGCACTGTTCCCCACTCACAGCAGGACCCACGTGGTCAAATACCGCTTGGTACTCCAGGAAGTGCTAAACTGGCTGAGGATAGAAAGCATAGACTCAGAGTGAGTGCCATAATCATCTCTGGATGGGAGAATTTAGAGCATCCCAGAACGGAGGGCAGGCATGGGGAGAAAATGAGATTTAGATTCAGGGAGAAGAACAGTTGTTCAAGGTTCTGGGATCAGGTCATAGGGTTGAATACTGACTCTTCCATTTATCAGCTGTGTGACCTTGAGCAGTTCATCTTTAGGAGCTTCACTATCTCATCTCTAAGGCTGGGATAGTAATAACAGTATCCTATAATCCTATCTTAATATGTGCTCAGGGCTTAGCACTACATCTGAGAAACAGTAAGTGCTTAGTAAATATTAGCTATTATTATTAAATAGTGAAGAGAGAATAACAACTTAAATATGTTTCAGAAGACGAAAAGAAACAAGATGTTGGCCTTTCCCTTCAGGAATCTCATTATGTACCGACAGTAAGAGGAGTTCTCATAGCCCATACTGAACGTCAGGTCTCTGAAGTGTTAATAGGGGTGTTCTGCTGTGAAACCAAATTATAGTATTTCTTCCAATTATCGGGGGGGAAAAGGTATCACATTTTTCTCAGTTTCAAGTTTTATTCTCATACATATTTTTCTGAAATGTTAGACATCTGCTACCTAAAGAACTGGCAGATGAAAAAATAAGTGAACGAGCAGCAGACAAATATTACCAGAACAACTCAGAAACAGCCAATCATGTTTAGACCCACAGCTTGTTCCTTTCATGGACATGTGTACTCAAGGTGGTAGTTTTTAAATCATGCACAGATTGTCATATTGTCTGGAAGTAAAACTGTTCCTATTGCATATCCCAGAATTAAATATATCAATCAGTATTTCGTGGTGTTCTTCAAAAAGTGCCATACCTTCCAGATGCTTTGTCTCCTAAATAAGTTTGAGAATCACTCTGTAGGAAAGTTCAAAGCCCTTGAAAGAAAGTTTCTAATTCACCCTCCCACTCTCCTGAAAGCTGGGAATATGGCAGAAGTATAAGAATGATCCAAAAAAATGTAAAAGAAGGAGACTAGTCTACCGTTCTCTTCTTGAAGAAGAAAGCAACCCAGGAGATGGCTGATGATTTGCCCAAGGTCACTCGGGAAGTTGACAAAAGAAGTAAGACCAAATTCATGCAAGTCTCTATTGTGTGTATAAAAATCACTGTGCCTTCCAAGAGCACTGATAATGAACAATGTGATTTAGGAATTCCTACTGCAACATATATTGAGGTTTCTAGTCCCAGAGGCATAGTAACTAAAATGATCTCAAAGCAGTGGGCAGAAAGTGTCTGGTTCTTTTAATGAATGACACCCCAGATGGTCGCCAATCCCCTCATTGCACTCTGCATATACATTAAGGCCACTGTGTCTTTGACTCCACTAGAGAGTCCTCTCCATCAGTTATAACTAGTACCAAGCCCACATGCTACTCATTTCGTGAAGTCTGTGGTTGGACTCTCTTGCTATTTCAGACTTCTTTGCCATAGTGATGGCTTTTACCTGTTTTCTAGAAAGATTCACATGAGAAATACTTTTATATGCCTGCATTCAATTTTCATTGCTGTTGTTGAAAATCACTACAAATTTAGTGGCTTAAAACAGCACAAATTTATCATCTTATAGTTCTGGAGGTTCAGAAGCCCAAAATGGGTTTCCCTGGATTAAAATCAAGGTGTCAGCAGGCTGTCTTTCTGGAGGCTCTAGGAAAGATCCTGTTTCCTTGACTTTTCCATCTTCTAGAGGCTGCATGCATTCCTCAGCTTATGGATCCTTTCCTCCATCTTCAAAGTCAGCCAGGTAGCATCCCTCTGACTCTGCTTCAAACTTCACATCTTATTTTCTGATTAAAGTTAGAAAATAGTCTTTGTTTTTAAAGACCTACATGGTTATATTGGGCCTACCATCACTTCATGGGAAATAGATGGGGAAACAGTGGAAATAGTGTCAGACTTTATTTTGGGGGGCTCCAAAATCACTGCAGATGGTGATTGCAGCCATGAAATTAAAAGACGCTTACTCCTTGGAAGGAAAGTTATGACCAACCTAGATAGCATATTAAAAAGCAGAGACATTACTTTGCCAACAAAGGTCCATCTAGTCAAGGCTATGGTTTTTCCAGTGGTCATGTATGAATGTGACAGTTGGACTATCAAGAAAGCTGAGTGGTGAAGAATTGATGCTTTTGAACTGTGGTGTTGGAGAAGACTCTTGAGAGTCCCATGGACTGCAAGGAGATCCAACCAGTCCATTCTAAAGGAGATTAGTCCTGGGTGTTCATTGGAAGGACTGATGCTAAAGCTGAAACTCCAGTACTTTGGCCACCTCACGCAAAGAGTTGACTCATTGGAAAAGACTCTGATGCTGGGAAAGATTGAAGGCAGGAGGAGAAGGGGACGACAGAGGATGAGATAGTTGGATGGCATCACCAACTCAATGGACATGAGTTTGAGTAAACTCCAGGAGTTGGTGATGGACAGGGAGGCCTGGCGTGCTGCAATTCATGGGGTCGCAAAGAGTTGGACATGACTGAGCAACTGAACTGAACTGACTGACTGTCCAGGATAATATCTCAATCTCAGTATCTTTAACTTAGTCACATTTGCAACATACTCTCATGTGTAAATTAACATTTTACTACTTTGAGACTAGGGATGTGAACATCTTTGAGAACTCATTATTCAACCTATCACAGTCCTCCTTTAACCCAAAAGATTCATATTTGACCCCCCCCACCACCATGCAAAGCAGCTTCATTTCATCCCAAATTCTCCAAAAGCATCAACACATTACAGGATCAACTTAAAATTTGAAACCTCATATAAATCAAATCAGCTCAAAGGTCCCAAATCTCAGTATCTAAATTACAAAAATTAGGCAAAAGTGAGGATATAATTCATCCTAGGGCACAATTCTTCTCCATCTATAAACCTGTGAAACTCAAGAAATAAGTTAGCTACTTGCAAATGAAATGTTGGGAAAGACATCAAATGACAGTTATAGGCATTCTTGTTCAAAAAAAGAAGAAATTGAAAGGTAAAAATTAGTCAAGCAATTCTGAATTCAGCTAGGAAAATTCCATTAGGTTTCAAGGCCTGTGAACAGTTCTCCAAGGCGTAGGACTCCTCCGTTAGGGCTCAAGACTCCCTCCTCTAGACTCATTACTACCCTCTGGACATGACTCCATCCCCTGAGTTTTCCTTACTTTTTCATAAAAGATAGTACTTGCTTGCAGATGAGTAGTTTCACCAGCTTGTTTCTTGCCAGTAGACTGTAGAAGGCTGACAGCCTTCTTTCATTTAGTACTCTCTTTTAGTCAAAGCTGACAGTGTTTATGATGGTAAAAATTCTCAGGAACTTTGTAGATCCTCTATGGATGTCATGGGGATTCACATACAAGTTTCATCTCTTCTCAGGTCCTCTGAAACCTTCTCAAGTTCTACCCCAAGGATAGGGTTCAAAGTCCCCTCAAGAGTGTCCCCCACTGTCCAGATCTTCTATTTTCCTTTGGGATGTGTATTATGGCAGGAGAGAAAAATGATTTTTATACCAACTTTCATTCATAACATGCTGTAATCTATGGTATAAAGATCTATACTTCATGAGCCTTCTGGGGCTCTTTGATTTTTGATATTCAAAGCCAGGGTTTTAACCTGGAAGAAAATCACTGCTCTTTCCAAAAGTATGGCTCCTGCAACTAAAAGCCTCATTCATGTGTGTTTAAAAGTCCATTTAGCTGCTCACCTGACTTCATCATCCCAGTCAGTGTATTTGGAGAATTTTCATTGACTCCTGCCTTGAAGAATAATACTGAGCAAAGAGAGCTCAGCAAAATGACTAGTATATCTGTCAATAGTCATACACTGAAATATGTTATATAAGTCAATTCTTTTGATAATTCTCAAGATGGGAATTATTATTCTTGTTTTGCATTAAATGGATTCACAAAGCATTAACTACTTGCCTAAGTCACACTGCTTAAAAGTGTCTAAGAATACATTCAAATCTTAGTCTAACTTCAAAATGGAACTAGGCAAGTAATTCTTACAAATGCCCAAGGAAAAGAATCCTGCCAGCCTTCATTTTCCACATTTGTCAAGCAAAAATATGTTTCCTAATTCCTCATCCTCAATTCTAGGATCTAAAAAGCTTTAAAAACCAGAAGTATTGTTGGTATGGTGGTTCACAAGTTTGGTGCCAAAATAAGACTTGAGCTGCCACTTGATACCAGTTTTGTCTCCGTGCTTCTATCAGCTCCATATGCCTCTGCTGCCTACTGATTATTTCTGCTGCATTTGGGGAATGTGTGTGTCTTCACTACGTGTCATGGAGCAATCATCGCATGTAACACAATTCAATAACTCATTGTGAACAATGGGAAACAGTGATTTCTAGCCTGAAGATTTTTCATTCAGAATTCAACTAAGTGGTTATGATAATTAGCAGAAATGTAGCTCTCTACTGCTCACTTGGGAGCAACCTAACTAGAATACTATAGACAGCTACTCCAGCCCAGTGCCATACACACGTAAGTCCAGCCAGCATCTTTATTGGCATGCGGCTTCTGTGAGTTATACGAGAGCCATACCTTTTTAAGCCTCACTTCAGTTTCATAGAAATTTCCTATGAGCCCCAGGTTAAGTCCTAACAGCTGCAGAAAGCCCCCAAATATGAACCTGCTATTAAGGAGACCCCAGGAGAGCAGAGCCTCAATCTATTTTCTAAACCATGCCCTCTTTGTATAAAAATAAATCATTCTTTCCCTTCCTAATCCAACATCTTGAATTAAATTATGGAGTGAATAAAGCCAATGGTAAGATATTAAATGTTTTTTTTTTTTCATAAAATAAAATCAAAGAAACTATATGCTTTTACAAACTTGACTATCTTCATCTTCCCCCTGCATGGCTGAGAATCACCGAGCTGGAAGGACAGGATTCTATTAAGTCTCTCAGCGTTTTCAACCTCGTTGCACAGAGGAACCATAAGGCAGAGAGACAACTCAAGCTTTGGTGGTGGACAGACCTGGGTCTAAACATCTCTATTCTTGAGAACACATATCATCTAAAGAAAGTCTTCCAACCTCTTTGACCCCAATTTTCATGTTTCCAAAATGAAGAAAATGTCTAACATTCACTTTTGGTTTGTTATGAAGATTAAAGGGGTATGTGAATTGTCATCTGAGATAGCTAATATCACGAGGCTTTTCTATGTATAGGGGCTGCGTCAAGTGTTTTACAAGCTCACCTACTGCTCAAAATAACCCTGTGAAGTACATACTGCTTTCAAACTTGAGTTAATATAGGACACTGATTCTAAACCTTTTCACCAGAAGGGATTCATTTTATTAATTTCTTCTGGGGCTTCAGGAAATTAAGTCCGTTACCCAAGTTCTCCAGTTATTAAATGACCAAGTGTGTGCATGCACTCTAAGTCGCTTCAGTCATGTCTGACTTTGAGACCCTGTGGACTGTAGACTCCTCTGTCTCCCCATGGACTCCTCTGTCCATGGGGTTCTCCAGGCAAGAATACTGGAGTGGGTTGCCATGCCTGCCTCCAGGGGATCTTCCCAACCCAGGGACTGAACCCATGTCTCTTATATCTCCTATACTGTTAGGCAGGTTTTTTTACCACTAGAGCCACCTGGAAAGCCCTAAATGACCAAGAAGGGATTTAAACCCAGAGCTGTCAGACCCCATGGAAAACGTCTTGCATCGTTATGATATATGCCTCCTCCCAACAGGAATGTTTGTTCCTTTCCCTTTGTCAGCAACACTATTACTTCTATTAAGAGTCATCACACTACTATTATTTCTACAGGGACAAATGTCTTAGTCTGCTTGGGCTGCCATGAAATACCATAGGTGACTTATATATAGATAACTGTATGCATGTATACAGAAAGGCTGGCAGGAAATACCATGGGTCACATACAACAGTTTATTCTCTCAAGTGCTGAAGGCTATGAGTCTGAGATAAAGATTCCAATCCATTTGGTTTCTGGTGAGAGCTCTCTCCCTGACTTGCAGACAGCTAGCCTCTTGTTCTGTTTTCACATGGCCTTTGCTTGGTGTGTGCGTGTGAAGAGAGAGAGAATGCTCATACACTGGTGTCTTTTCTTATATGGACACTAGTCCAGTTAGAGCAACACGGCCCCCCACAACCAAGTATAACCTCATCTAACCTTCCCTTAGATGCCCCACCTCTAAGTACAGCTATAGTGGATGTTAGGGCTCCAACAGATGGATTTGCAGTGGACACAAACATTCACTCCACAACAGCAAGGATATTGGATATGTTCACTATTCTATCCCCAGTGCTTAGGACTATCTGGCAGAGTTGGCACTCAGCAAATATGACTGAATGTGAGTTAAAAAGTGAATAAACACAAAATGAACTTGAGTTAATATAGGACACTGATTCTAAACCTTTTCACCAGAAGGGATTCATTTTATTAATTTCTTCCCGTGAGCCTTGTGCTTTGATAAATTTCATCTTCCAAGTTGAGACTAGTAACAAATTGGCTTTTCCCCTGTTTAATTAATAGAAGACAGATAAATTGCTAACCAGTACTTCTAATCAGCATGAAATATGTAAGCACTGTAACCAGACTGAGTTTAATTCTAGGCTAAAACAGTGACCTGTTTGCCTAGGTGCCCTGACAGCAAGCAAATGAACAATTACTCCCAAGATTGCAAAATTCCCAAACTAGCTTGTAAACCTGTAGAAATTTGGAGATCTCAGTTTGGGAAACACTTCTTTTGTGTGATCCGTGTCATTCAACAAAGTAGCATCAAAGTAGCATCTTATCAAAAGTTTGGGTTCCAACATGAGCGATTAAGTAAACTTGTACATTTAATCAAAATTATCTTTGAAGATACATTAAATCACCCAGATTCAAGGTTTTGTAGATAGCTTTTGCAATAAGAAGTGTCTACAAATTTGCAGTGTGTACACGGCACAAAATCAAGTATTTTTGTGCAAACCATAATTGAATGTATGGTATATAATTATGTATAATTGAGTAATATCCAATATACATATAATAGCTTTTAAGCATTTGCTTGCTTGCTTGTTTTTGACTCTGCTGGTTCTTCATTGCTCGGCATGCTGCTGCTGCTGCTAAGTCGCTTCAGTCGTGTCCGACTCTGTGTGACCCCATAGACGGCAGCCCACCAGGCTCCCCCGTCCCTGGGATTCTCCAGGCAAGAACACTGGAGTGGGTTGCCAGTTCCTTCTCCAATGCATAAAAGTGAAAAGTGAAAGTGAAGTTGCTCGGCATGGGCTTTCCCTAGTTGAAGCAGGCTAGGTCTTCTCTCTAGTTGCAGTGTGTGAGCTTCTAAATGGTGGTGTGCATTGTGGAGCACAGGCTCCAGAGCATGGGCTCAGTAGTTGTGGCACACGGGCCGAGGTGCTTCACAACATATGGGATCTTCCCGGACCAGAGATCCAGCCCCTGTCCCTGCATTGACAGGACGATTCTTTACCACTAGACCAGTAGGGAAGTCCCTACATATGTGATTGAATTGAAAAGTTAGATGTGACACCATCTAACATGGTTTGACACCATCATAATATTTTCATATGTACAAAATAATACGGATGATATATATACTATGGAGATAAAATAAATACTTCCAACCAAATTAAAGAAATTGATTACTGCTCAGAGTTTCAAATTCCTCTGTTACCCTTCCTCCTAAAATTCCTCTGCCTACTCTCTCCTAGCTTAATACCATCCTGCATTTTGCTGTTTTTCAACTTGGCCACATGTTTGTATTACTAAACAATACGTTGCTTAGTCTTGTGTATATTTGTGCTTTATATAAATGGCATCATATGGTATGTATTCATGTGTAATTTACATTATGTAAATGTTTTGCCCAACATTATGTTTCTGTTTCTATACATGTGGCTTTAGTTCATTCATTTCCACTGCTCTGTAGAAATTGATTTTTCAATGTAAGGTGTTCCTTTTCCTGAATTTGATTGTTTTTATCTAATTAGTCATGTAATACAAGCCCACCAACACAGAAAACTAACACTATTGTTACCACAAACAACCCCCAATCTGAGTGGCATTAACAAAATAAAAATTTTATTTTCTGTTCATATCACAGTCCAAAGTGACTGGGCAACACTGCTGGACTTACTTCCTCCTAAAAGTAACTCAGGGATCTGGGTTCCTTTCATCTGTAACATCAAGACCTTCAGCATTGGCCTTCTGGTATTCATGGGAAAAGAGAGAACAAGAAAGATCTCTTTGGGTTTAGGAGAGGCTGAGAAATGCCATCTGTATGCCTAGAAAAGAAACGAATGTGCTATAAAAGTGTTCACTGAGCTTAGGATCAGAGAATTGGCTTGAATAAAATTTGGAAATTCTCTAATCTAACTCCTTTGGTTTTATCATTCAGTGAATATTTATTCACACCAACTATAGGTCAAGTGACATTTCTAGCATCTTTGATGAGGAACTGCCTACCCCCTGCTTCAACACTCCCCAGGACAGGGTGCTCACTGGGCCCCAGGAAGCAACTCCCATATCTGCACAGCTTGGACTGATTATTATTCATCATGCGCATGTGAAGCAGTTCTAAGTAATGACAAGGACCAAGGTGTGTCTGTCCTTAAGAACAAATGTAGGGGATTCAAGATGACCATAGGCCAGATTTGTTCAAAGGGTCACCAATGCTGAGGTCATCCATGACGATGACAGTAATTCTATTTTGAACATAATACCCCACTGTGAATTTTCTCTCTTTTTCACGTTCGAACAAATTGTCATATAGTGTTTCCCAAAGTTTGGATGTATTAGATGTCTCCAATTCCCAAAATAGTTAAGCCAGCTGGGTTTTGCCTTTACCCAACTGTTCCCTTTTTTCTCTGTACCCTGCCACACACACACACACACACACACACACACACACATGCATACTGAGACCAATGTATTATTTTGTAATTGATGACAGCTTCAGCTCTATTCTTTTAAGGTTTCATATTTTCAATACCTAGCAGTCTAGCACAAACATACCATGTCTCTAATACAGATATTTCAAAGGAGTATGTTTGAAACTGTCAACAAACTCTGTAGAGGAGAAGGACTTTTGTAGGAATACAGGTGTACATATTAAGATAGAGCCCAGATTCTCAAAAACAGCACCAGCACAAATAAATCTCATTCCCAGAAAGTAATCCTGTAACTGTCCTCCACTCAAAAATACTTAGAACTCAGGGAATTCTAACTCCTGTGTCTTGGCTCTTCTGTTGCACTTGAGTTTGTAGTTTGACTATGAAATCAAATAACCATTCTGTGTGTGTGTGTGTGTGTATAAGCAAAAATATATATGCATATTTATACACACACACATATCTCTTGGAAAATTTTTAGGGTAAACAGCTTGAATTCAGATGTGCTAGTTATGCCTAGGTAAGAGACTGGCAAACTTCTGAAAAGGAAGGACCAGATAGTAAGTAAATCTGTTTGCCTTTTGCAAGCCATATGTTCCCTATTGCAGGAAAGGGCTCTCCTGTCTTTCTTTGCATCTCAAATTGAAGATTGTAGGCTTGCTAGTGGGTGAAAGATAAGAGGGAAATGATGGCCTCTGCATTGCCCTGGGAGGCCCTTGCAGACAAAAAGGTGACCTTGAACTTCCCTCCAAACTGAAAAGAGGGTGAACCCTGGGTCATGAAGCGCTTTATCTAGCACCCTGCCATTCAGCTTTGCTCCCTCACAACTATCCTCTACATCTTCCCAGGAAGGAGGACTCACAAGGGGGAAGGAGTTACACACAGCTGCCACCCCCACCCTGATGGGAGGAAAATCAAATTTCTGATTGTCTCCCACACCTGCTCCTCGTCTCATCAGCCCCACCTCAATACCTGTCAACTCCTTTCTTCCACTTCATTCATTGAAAACCCTGAGTCAACTCCAACACTTTTTTCTCCCCACCATTAACTCTGGTTGTAATTCAACCTCTTCTTACCACTGCTTCTCCCTGACCCAGAGCCAGCATCACCTCTCTCTCATCCCCAGTCCCCTGGAGATCTCATCAAGTCTCCTGACTTTGAAAAGTGAAAGTGAAGTCATGTCCGACTCTTTGCGACCCCATGGACTGTAGCCTATCAGGGTCCTCTGTCCATGGGATTCTCCAGGCAAAAACACTGGAGTGAGTTGCCATTTCCTCCTCCAGGGGATCTTCCCAACCCAGGGATCGAACCCGGGTCTCCCTCATTGCGGGTAAACGCTTTACCATCTGAGCCACCAGGGAAACATTGTCTAACTATAGGTGACAACTTCCAAAAATGCATCTCCAACTAGATCTGCCCCTGAGAGCCAGACTCGCCTTTTCCACTTACTGCTGAACATGAGCATTAACAGGCATCTCAACTTCACATGGACAAATTTGAACTCCTTATCCTCCTCTTAAATTCAGCCTTCCAGGAGTTTTCCCCATTTCAGCAAATAGGACCTCTGTCCTTCCACCAGCTCCAACCAAAATCTAAAATACCTCTCTGTCTCTCTCTCTCTCCCTTCCTATTTCTTATCCTTTCCCCACCCACATCCCCATCTAATTCAGCAGCAAATCTCACTGGCTCTACCATTAAACTGAGTCTAAATTCCAACTCTCACTCCCTCTTCTATACCACGTTAGACCGTCACTTTCTTGGACAAGCATAATAACCTTCTGCCTTCCTGTTTTCCACTTTGCCTCCCCACCGTCTATTCTCAACCCAAACAGCAAAGTGTTATTTTAAAACTCAAGTCAGACTATGTCACTCCTCTACTTATAACCCTTCTCCCTCCAGATGAACTTCTGCTGTCATGGCTAGCTACAAACTAGAAAGAAAAAGAAATGGTAGACTCTGGTGCTCATGGTCATTAGAAAGCTCCAACATGATCATTCTGGTTTGGAGCCTAACCAGATCAAAATCTTTTTATATTTTTGCTTATGAAATGTTGCTGGGAATCATTTTAGGTCTCTCAAGGATGCAGTTAGGGTATCAGCCAGAGCTGCCATCTTATCTGAGGCTCAACTGGGAGAGATCTGTTTCCTAGCTTGTGTAGACTGTTGGCACAATTCAAACCTTGTTTGTAGGACTGAGAACTTCAGTTTCTTGCTGATTGCTTGTGGGGATCAACCTCAGCTCCTCGAGGCTGTTCCTAGCTCTTTGCCATATTAGGGTTCTTCAACATGGTGGTTGCTTTTTCAAAGCCTGTAAGGGAGACAGAGACTCCAGCAAGAAGGGCCCTACAATCTTAAATAATTGATCACATAATTTCATCATCTAAGCCATATGTGATTGGTTAGAAGCAAGTCACAGGTTCTACCCACATTCAAGGGGAAGGAATCACACAAGGGCATCCCCAGGAGATAAAGATCTTGGGCATCTTAAGAGTCTGTCCAGTGCACAGGGGGTGGTAACAGAATCCCATAGAGGGAAATAGAGTGATGTTACGTGGTTGTAGCAAACAGTAAGAGGCAATTTTTTAAAAATTGCCATAGAGTAGAGTATCTACTTTTGTCATTGACCTGAGAAACTGGTAAGGGAAGTGAAAGATTCAGGCCAGGGGTTTGGAAGTCCTAAAGTTCTACACTGCAGATTGTGTATGTTGGCTATGCTATAACTCAATAAATAGTTATGGAGATTTTATTCTTTGTTACAATTTCCCTTTATGTAGACATAATTTATTTCTTCTTATGAGTTGTATGCTGGCTGTGAATCCTAATTTTTAACACTATTAGAGTCCTAGTTATTTTTCTTGTTGTCTTAAATAACAAAAGAAATTCTAATTTAGTTCTTATTCAACAAAAACAAAGCAAAAATCCTAATTTTAACATAGTGTTATCCCCTGGAGAGACTGAAAAAGTCAAGCATGGTTGTTTCATTTTAATACTTGATCTCTTAAATAAGCTGACAAGGAAGTGACATGTTTAAAATGAATTTATCAAATGTTTATTATTTTTTGCTACCATGATTTGGGGGCAATTATGGCTCTACAATTCCATAAACATATTCTGATGTAAACAACTGTGAAAAGTACATTTTTGAATGCTCCAACTGTGCCCACAACATAATCAGAAGCAGTAATTTATTACTCAGACTAATAATTAGAAGTAATTAACTACTAGATGCAATTAGAAATAGTAATTTATTTCTTAACATAATGTAATGAGCTGCTTTTTCAATGCATGTTTGAATATTTAGCAGCCAGTAATTGCTCTTAGAGGAAAGGAAGAAATGTAGCTCTTTAGTTAACAATGCTAGATGTCTGGCACATGTGTCAGTCTGGCCCATTAACACAGAGGTTTGACAAGTCACTGGCTAGAACCCTACTGAAAATGAGAGATCTGTGACAAACAGAAAGAAATGGCCTCAGGGTTTCATTTTTATGCAATCATTGAATATTGACTATCTGTTAGGTATTATGTCCTCTGTGCTAGGCACTGGTGACATGAAAGTGAATGGAATAGACACAGTTTCCCTACACACAAAAAAGAGGTCACACTTTAGAGAAAGATTTAGATAAATGTGGTATGATAGGGAAGTATAGGATACTAAGGGACTTTAGCCTAGAGAAGGGTTTTTGGTTTGTTTTTAATACCTCGCCAGAATTCTCTGATGGGCACGTAAACCATAGTGTTAGCTAGATGAAGAGGAAAAAGAAGAGTCTCTAGCAGCAGAAGAAACACAGATGAAACACCCCTGAGATAGGAATGAGCTTGATACCTCCACACAACTAAAGAAAGACCCTGCTGGCTGGAGCAACAGAGTTGACATGGTCCCCACCTGCATGGCTACATGAGCATAGTCTTCACCTTCAGAACAATGCTGGAGCACTGAAGAGCTTTAAGCTACACAATGACACCTACGATGTACCTTTTTAAAAGATCTTTCTGGCAACTATTCAAGACAGAGGTAGAATGAGGAAGGCAAGAGGAGATATGGGGAACCCAAGGAATTTGCTGATGAGCCATTCAGTTGGAAGACACAGTAGTAGCTTTAACTATAGTAGTGGATGGGATGGAGAAATATAGACTGAATCATGAACATTTGAAGTAAAACTGACAGTGCTTGATTATGGATGGGATAAAAATGGTGACTGAAGAAGGGAGGTGACTGGTACAGCTGAGTGGTGGCAGGACCATAAACTGACATAAGAAATACAAGGGGAGCATCAAGTTGCATTGTTGATGGATGATGCTTTTGGAGACAGGAGTTTGAGATCCCCAGAGAGACATCAAGAGGAGCTGTTGAGCAGCAGAGTATATACCCACCTGTTTGGAGCTTGGATGACAGACCTCAGCCAGAGTTATATATTTTGGAATCTCACCAGCGTATAGGAAGAGATCTACTTGAGAGAGAATTTAGATTAGGGAGAAAATCCAAGCTAGAACTGAGCCTGGAGAAATTCATCTACACAACCCCAGTAACTGAGAACTACGCATCTCTCCCCATGTCTCCCCAGGTATTTTTCAGGATCCTTAAAGGTGACTCATATGTGTGCACATTTCTCCCCCTTCACTCTTTTCCTCGGCCCACAGGTCTTTCAAGGGTAGCAGCTCTGCTTCTATGGCTTCTGGTGAAAAGAACTAAATCCTGCTCTACTTCCTAAGGTCTTTTCTTGTTCCCAAAGCTACAGTTCCCAAGGTAACCAGCTCAGTCTTCACTGTGTTAATCCATTCACACTAACCTCACTGCACAAATGAGGACGTCCCCTCTAAACCTCTGGAGTGTGCCTATCTCCATCTGGAACACACTGCCTGCTCTCTGCCCAAGGACCAGACATAGTCCACACAGCAGGCTTAGGGCAGGTACCATACTAGTCTCTTCAGTGGTTCTTCTATCTGTCCTAAATCCATCCGCCCACTGGGCTTGTGAATATAGAAACCTGAGTGGGGCAGGGGAGGGGTTGGGGGGCTGCATTGAGGGCATATTGATCAGGTCATTGGGCAAAATCAGTCTCTGCAACTCAGTTTTGTTTAGGCCACCCAACTCCAGTAACTGCCATGTTACCCTTCTGGAAAAAGTCAATGACAGATAACACTCTGGTTTGAAGCCAATACCCAGGAAATCAGCAGGCAAGTCTACAGTGTTTGCAGTATATAAACTCAATATACTTTATCTGTTCAAATTTCCATAACAATCCTATGAGATAGATGTCATTATCCTCATGACACTGATGAGGAAACCAAGGCTCGGAGAAATTAATTACTAGATTCCCACAGCTAAAGTGGTAGAGCAGTTGTTAAAAACCATACTGTATAATTCTAAATTTTGAATACTTATACCCCAGGCTCAAGACTGCTCAGACTAGAAGTCATTGTTAAAAAATATTAAAAGATTCTTAGATCTGTGTCATCACAATATGTGAAACCTGAACCCTGCATGATGGGAAGGCCCAGGGCAAAAGAGACTAAGAAGACTTTTGATCACATCCAGTTGTTTTCAAAAAGCTGCAAAATTCAGTGGCAGAGCCTTCATTTCAGGAAGAACCTTTTGGGGGTATTGAGAGATGATAAAGTATTATGAATGCAGGGACGAAGACAAGTGAAAAGCAAATTATCTAGATCTCCACTTATTACTGCAACATGAAGGAGAAAAATAAGTAGAACTGCATATGTGGTCCATCACTGCAAAAGAAGCATCTTCAGTGCTTATTAAAATGCAGATTCCCTGGCCTTTCTCCAGACCTACTGTCTCAGAACTTCTGGAGATGAGATCCAGTAATTTGCATTTTTAAAAGATGTTCAGTGATTCTTTGGCCTCTTCAAGTTAGAAAACTACTGAAACAGATCCTTCAAGACTATTTACTGGCCCGGTAGCAGAAAATGACAAGAGCAGCTGGGTGCAGGACAAACTCAGTTTTCTCAATGTAATGATTTTCCCAGTAAATGTAAGCCTTAAAGCCCTTGGAGAAGTTCTAATCAATAGAGGCAGGTGTTGTGGGAGAAGAAAACTGAATTTGGCTGTGGAAATTTTAAGTTCCTACTTAGCCGGATCACTTGGAGAAAATGGCTTACATTCTGGGCCTCTGTTTCTTCATCTAAAAATGGTGAAATTAATTTCTGCCTTGCGAGGTTATTTTAAGCATTAAATAGGATTCAGAGGGTGGCACTTTGAAGAAGGTAAAACTCTATGCATAGGAAAGCATGAGTCTTTTTTTTGATATATGTTTTCATGAGCTCTCATCCATGCATCACCACTAGTCCGACCTCAACTATTTGTAAAAGTCAAAATCAAGTCCATGACTATGAGGTCTTGACAAGGTTCTCAATGCCATGAGAGGCCAGTTTCCTATTTAACTTTGTTGCAAAAGATGAATGACTGCTGGATATGAAGCTAACTGCTGCCAAGGAGAGGAAACAGGTCAGAGCCACGTAAATTTTATCTCTACACCATTCAGTTTCCCCCTTATATTTTCTCCTGTGGTTTCCAAAATTGGGACCATCACCAACCCTTCCTCCAAAATATGCAGATTATTTCATGAAAAGCAGAAATTATCTTTATGTATTTTCTGAGTGATAATGCTAAGGCATAGTTCTCATGAAGTGTTTTTTAATTATTTTGCCCTAGAACATTTTACTGTTGAAACTTTTAGTGCACTCCTAAACACACAACACAATGAGATTGATTCTACTATAAGATCACCCTGAATTAAATGAAAAATGTCATTATCTCATCTTAGACTGGCTTTCACTTCCTTTTCCCCAACATGGTGTTTCATGTGTCCTCAAACTATCTGTGGATTCTGTTTTCTGTATCAGTAACCAACATTTCCTAATAAGGAATCCTACTTCTGAAAGTGCTTGAACTATTCTACCCCAAATCCCCTTTATCCTGCTTCATTGTGTTTTCTTGGCACTGGAAAGGAATGAGCTTAATTCCACCAGGAATGAGTTTTGCTGCTTTCTTAGGGAGACAGTTTAAACTATCCAGCATGTGCAAAGAGTCTTAGAAAACTAAAGATGGATGAAAATGGGAGGGGAAAAGAGCTTGGCTGTACCAAGCACCTTTTACACAAAAAGCTTTAGATTCATGTTATATGCCATGTGCTCAGTCATGTCTGACTGTTTTGACCCCATGGACTGGAGCCCACCAGGCTCCTCTGTTCATGGAATTCTCCAGGCAAGAATACTGGAGTGGGCTACCGTTTCCTCCTCCAGAGTATCTTCCGCACCCAGGGATTGAACCTGTGTCTCCTGCATTGCCAGCAGATTCTTTAACTGCTGAGCCATTGGAAAAGCCCTTTTTATTTAGTGCCTCCCCCCACTTCCCATCACAGTTTTTAATTTTAATCTCTTCTAATACCAATAACCTCAGATACGCAGATGACACCACCCTTATGGCAGAAAGTGAAGAAGAACTAAAGAGCCTCTTGATAAAAGTGAAAGAGAAGAGTGAAAAAGTTTGCTTAAAACTCAACATTCAGAAAACTAAGATCATGGCATCTGGTCCCATCACTTCATGGCAAATAGTTGGGGAAACAGTGGGAACAGTGAGAGACTTTATTTTGAGGGGCTCCAAAATGACTGCAGGTGGTGACTACAGCCATGGAATTAAGAGACGCTTGTTCCTTGGGAAAAAAAGCTATGAACAATCTAGACAGCATATTAAAAAGCACAGACATTACCAACAAAGGTCTGTCTAGTCAAAGCTATTGTTTTTCCAATAGTCATGTATGGATGTGAGAGTTGGACTGTAAAGAGAGCTGAGCACTGAACAATTGATGCTTTTGAACTGTGGTGTTGGAGAAGACTCTTGAGAGTCCCTTGGACTGAAAGGAGATCCACCCATTCAATCCTAAAGGAAATCAGCCCTGAATATTCATTGGAAGGACTGAGGCTAAAGCCAAAACCAGTACTTTGGCCACCTGATGCGCAGAACTGGCTCACTGGAAAAGACCTTGATGCTGGGAAGATTGAAGGCAGGAGGAGAATGGGATGACAGAGCATGAGATGGTTGGATGGCATCACCAGCACGACGGACATGAGTTGGCTCCAGAAGTTGGTGATGGACAGGGAAGCCTGGTATGCTGCAGTCCATGGGGTCACAAAGAGTTGGACAAGACTGAGAGACTGAACTGACTGACTGAGCAAGTCCCCACATCAGGGTGTACCCACAATGGAAATTTTATTTTGTTGGAAAATCCATCCAAGAAATGACAGAATGAATTTTTTTCACCCAAAATGAATTTCTCCATAACAGCCACTTATGCATTATCATTTACTGGCCCCCTTGGGCAGATCCCACGTATGCAGAAAGATCTGTTACATTACATCTTTGTGGGCACTTAAACTGCTGACTTTGCTATGATGACTCTGATGCCACTCATAGGCAAGCATAATGCTGATCCTTACAGATCATCTAATCCATTACCCATTCCCCCACTGTAGAGATGAGATAACTGAGGGCAGCCTAACAAACAGGCAGCCCCTAAAACCTTTTCATTTTTCTGTGCATCAGCAAGTACTTTAAAAGGGTAGAGAAATTCCCAAAACACACCCAGCAAGAAGGGGTGACTCCATCTGATATTTCTAGGGCTTCTGCTTAACCTTCTATTAAAACTATTTTAATTGTCTATATTGATTTTCCCACTTGTTTATATCAGTTCTGGAGGACAGTCAATACCTTAGCCCTGAGCAGAATCGGGATACATCCGAATCATAACCAATGAGCAAAATTGGCAGGTCCTGCCCCATAGCTGAAACCACAGGATAGGACTTCCCAACGTTATTTCCATCTTTCTCACTCTTCAGAGATAGTGACAAATATCTCTACACAGTGCTCAGGAGCAAAAAGAAAGCAAAGACAGTGGTGATCTATGTTTTCACAAGGAGAAGTGGAGACCTGATGAACACGTGAGCCAACAACAGCATGGAACCAACCTCCTAATTCTCGGGTTCAAGAATCTTGTTTCCCAGAGTTTTCTCACTGAGGGAAAGGAGTCACTTCCTGTCTAAGCCAAAGGTCATTTTGTGTCTGGGAGGAAAAGAAACTATTTTGAAAGCACCTGAGATTTTTCTTGGGAAGATGTAACAAGGAATCCCAAGAAAACCCAAGATAAACAAACAGAGGTAGATCTCACAGAGGTGGAGCTGGGAAGGTGGAAATTTCAGCTACTTTTTGTCTCTGAGACCAGGTAGTGTCCCTGAACTGCTTCTCCCTGGCACCAACTCCATACTTTCAACTCCATACTTTCTGGGCTACCTTGTCTGATGGGGACCCAGCCCAATATCTGAGGCTCAACTCTGTGTCACTTTCAAGTAAGCATCTTAGTATACAGCACCTCTGTGTCTCTTCATTCACTTGTACAGTGATTCACTTGGGGTTCTGTGTCTTTCTCTGATCCAATCAGCAACGGCTAGGGATAGGTTATAAATCACACAAGGAAAAAAATTTGGAATTGAGTATGAGTATATCAAACTAGAAGGGGAAGTTAGCATGTCAAAGTGATTGTCACCTGCAGTGCAACATTCAAGTATGTAAGTGGATTTTATGAGTTCAATTCATGGTTTCCTCTCCCCTTCTTGCTTCTACTTATGGTAAAACCAATACAGTATTATAAAGTAAAATAAAGTAAAATTATTTTTAAAAAATAAATAAAACTATGTAGAGGATCATGTCATCTGCAAACAGTGAGAGTTTTACTTCTTCTTTTCCAATGTGGATTCCTTTTATTTCTTTTTCTGCTCTGATCTGCTCTCACTGTTTGCAGATGACATGATCCTCTACATAGAAAACCCTAAAGACTCCACCAGGAAATTACTAGAGCTAATCAACGAATATAGTCAAGTTGCAGGATATAAAATCAACACACAGAAATCCCTTGCATTCCTTTACACTAATAATGAGAAAGTAGAAAAAGAAATTAAGGAAACAATTCCATTCACCATTGCAACGAAAAGAATAAAATACCTAGGAATATATCTACCTAAAGAAACTAAAGATCTATATACAGGAAACTATAAAACACTGATGAAAGAAATCAAAGAGGACACTAATAGATGGAGAAATATACCATGTTCATGGATCAGAAGAATTAATATTGTGAAAATGAATATACTACCCAAAGCAATCTACAAATTCAATGCAATCCCTATCCTTCACTGTCTCCTAGAGTTTGTTCAAACTCATGTCCATTGAGTCAGAGATGCCATCCAACCATTTCATCCTCTGTCACCCCCTTCTCCTCTTGCCCTCAGTCTTTCCCATACTCTATATCTATCTACGTAGTATGACCTTATGGAATATGAATATTAATCAGGGAATCTGGTGAGGGAGATACCTGTATAAGAATATAACCCAAGAGGTTGAATTAGAAAAATGTGGAGACTTCTCTGGCAGTCCAATAGTTAAGACTCTGCACTTCCAATGTAGGAAGCATGGGCTCAATCCCTGTTCAGGAAACTAAGATCTGACATGCCACGTGGTATGGCCAAAATAAATAAATTTGGGGAGGGTGGTGGGAGGGGGGTTCAGGGTTGGGAACTCATGTACACCTGTGGTGGATTCATGTCAATGTATGGCAAAACCAATACAGTATTGTAAAGTAAAAAAATAAATAAATAAGAAAAATGCTCCATAAAAGTACTCATAAGATTATGAGAATTAAGAATAGGTGACAGGGGTTTCCCTGGTGGTCTAGTTGTTAAGAATCCACCCTGCAATGCAAGGAACACAGGTTTGATCCTTGGTCTGGGAAGATCCCACAGGCCACGAAACAACTAAGCCTGTGTGCCACGACTAACAAGCCAGCACTCTGGCACCTGCGAGCCACAACTGCTGAAGCCTGTGTGCCTAGAGCCCACGTTCTGTAACAGGAAAAGCCACCAAAGTGAGCAGTGAGGAGTAGCCCCCACTCACCACAATATGCAAGCCTGCATACATATGCACACATATGCAAGCCTGCATATGGCAATGAAGACCCAGCACAGCCAAAAAATAAAATTAGTCTTTTTTAAAAAAAAGAATAGGAGATAAATTCTGCCTGGAAATTATCTCATGTATGGCTCAGAAATTCCAGTGGTAAGGAAAGTTTGCCAGTTGGTACAAGAACTGAGATCAAACCTGGATTGACAAGGGCCCACCCACAGAGGAAGCAAGGAAGAGAAGCAAGCTAGGAGTAGCAAGGCTGTTTTTAAGGCTTGGGGGATGATTTGGAACCAAATCCTGACCTGAGAATCACAGGGCCCTCTCTAAGAGGATCAAGTTGAATCTGATCCAAAGAAAATAATGCATTCTTCTCCAATTAGCATCCTAGGTAGAGCTAATTTTGGCTGAAACAAGCCTGAAATGTGGCCAGGTCCTAAAATCAATGAGTTGCACTTCCTGGCCAAGGATAATAAGCTGGCATGGCCCCTACCCAATGTTCCATCTCTTACAAACTCCCACAGTCTTTCCTCACCCCATCTGTTCAAACTCAAGTGAAGCTCTTAGCTGTCAAGAGAAATACTGATCTGGGAGGTGATACCTGCAGAAGAGCCCTTCTTCTCTCCTCGGCCATGGACTCTGGAAGAAATTATCTTCCTTAGAATGTGCAAACTCTGTAAGAAATCTTTGTAAGGTCCTGGAGCGGAGTCTATGTAAATTAAAAAAAAAAAAAAAACTATTTTCCAGCCGATTCTCAAGGTCATTTCAGGACTGCTACTTCCTCATTTAGAATTGATTTGCCATGAGCATTCATTCTGACTGTCTCTGTCTCAATCCTTAAAGCTCTGTCAGAGTCTGAAAGAAGAAATCCCAGTGTGTTTAAGGACTCCATATTTTTAAATGTCTCCATCCCATTTAATAGAGTCAGAACAGAAAAGAGCTGGCCTAGGGCTAGATAAAAAGTTGTAAAAAACGTTACAAAGCCTGATACAAAAACAAATATCATATAATGGAAACAGCATGGCTTCTAGAAATCAACACACCCATCTCTGCCAGTTACCACCTGGATGTGTGGCCTAACAAATACCTGCCCCAAAGGACTAAAATGAAAATTCAATTACACAGTGTTTGTGATTACCTAGCTCAGTGGTGCTCCAAAGTTTGTCTCTTCCTCCTTAAACTTCTTACGATAAATGAAATATTCAGTAGAAAGAAAGGACCCAGAAAAAAGAGAAATGGCTATGATGTGACCAAGGCAAGTGTAATAAATTTCCACTCAATACTCATTCAAAAGTGCTTTATTGAGTTCCGTCTTGGAGTGGTTTTCAGGCCCAGTGTGGGATGTTGTAGGATGTACAAAATTGAGAAATAGACATGAATTCTACCCTCAAGAAGCTTGAAATCTAACACATGATAAAAGATGTATATGCAAAACATTAAGGTATCAGACAGATCATAATCTGTAAAGTATGTCAGATTAGACCTAGAAGAGGTACCTATAATTACTTTGAGATTGCCAAAGATAAGAGATGGTATATAGTTGCTACAGAGGAAGAAGGAATTAATGGTGGGACATAAAAACACACAGATGGTCAGACAAAGCATTTAAACTATCCTTGAAGGACTGAGTTAGAATCACTAATAGGAGATTCCATCTAAAAGAAATGCATGAAATCATAGCTAAACTTCCAGGTATTGAGAGCATACCATGAATCAACTGTTGTGCTAAATAAACACTTTTCAACCATTTTTTCATGAATCCTCACCTTGATACTGCAAGGAAGATACCATAGCTCCTGTTCACAGAAGAAACCACCTCTGAAAGACTGAATGATTTTCTCATTGTTTTACAGAGCTGAAGAGAGCTGTGAGCTGAAATTAGAATTCAAACCCAATTTGTCTGACTCTGAAAAGCCAGTTCCAAAAGTTCCAAATCACTCTATTGCACACAGAAGAAAGGAAAGACAGAACGTGCCTTTCAGTGAGAAGCCCAACTTGACTGGAGGTTAAAGTATTTAAACATAAGCAAGAAGAGGCACACAGGAAAAAAGAATGGGGAAAAATGTGAGAAAACCCCAAATGTTAGCTTCAGAGTTTTTGCCTTTGTTTTGTATTACAGAAGTAATTCAGGAAAGTAGACACCGGAAAGATAGCCTATATGTTTCCATTAAAAAAGCCTTTAAACATAAACATGAGAAAGAACAAGTAGGGAATCTGTAGCAGGAGTTTTCTCTTATAACAATAAGTAGATCAATCAAGATAAGCTAGGTGATGTTCCCGTCACAAATAATCCCCATATATCAGTCACTCAAATCAGTACTACCATAAACATTCTACAAAAGTTAAATTAACTCACATGCCCTCTCAGAAGACTAAGCTAGCTCTTCCCAGGCACATCCTTGGAAAAGAGCCAACAGTCAATCCACAGGAGAAATGAAAAGGATAATGCCCGGTCACTCTGGTAAACATTCTCAGAAATAAATGATCAGAATCGCTGTTTTGATCATCTCTTGTTTCATGCATTTAAGGATGGATCTGATTTAATCCAAAATGAAGAATAAGAAAACAGTAATGAGAAACTCTGAAGTGGAAGGGAACACAAATTTCCTGCAACAGAGGGGCCAAATAATTCCCAATTGCCACATCCCAAGGAGAGTAACCAAAACAGGATACAGAAGGGAGAAGCACCCCCCCCCCAAAAAAAAGAAGAAGGGAGAAGCCACCACCACCTTTATAGGTGGGATTTGAACTTGGACGTGACAAAGCAAAGCAGTAGAACTGGAGATGGCAGAGACAAGTTAAGATTATTTGATGATGTTGTTTTGCAAATAAGTCCAATTAAACATTTTAGTGGATTGTCCTAATCACCTCATTTTAGAAACCAGTTATCCCTTATCTTCAACCTGTGAGATCTTAATGGCACTCTGCTTTCCCATCTGAAGAGTTAAGATTAAAAACTATTATTGAGCTGTAAAGTAATAGAGTAACCAGGAGAGTCTGAAATTGAAAGAATCCTACTGTGTTTTTAATCTTTCATTTCAGAATCAGAGTGATTAGGTGGATGCTCAGAAACTGGTTATCCAATGTATTAAAGTTCATCCAGTGTTTCCAGGAGTAGAGGGAGGCACCTGCATCCTCATTTATTAGAGCCTCATCTGACAGTACAGGAGCCCTATCTGCTCTTAAGCTGAGAACTCAAGCCTTGACGGCAGGCATGCACACGTACCCCCATGGCTGATTCATGTCAATGTACAGCAAAAACCACCACAATACTGTAAAGTAATTAGCCTCCAATTAAAATAAATAAATAAAATTTTTAAAAAATAGAATAAAACTTATGGCCAAAAAAAAAAAAAAATGTTGTGTCAGTTAGAGTCCCTACAGAAAACAAAATTCCACTCAAAACGATTTGAGTAAAGAGACTGTATGAACTTTGATCAAATTAAGAGAACCCACTAATGACGTGGAGACACTCAGAGACTAGCACTGAGTTACCACCACTCCTTTGGTTGAAGGGACAATGGGAGGAAATAGTGTTCCTGGTGAGACTGGAAGACATGGAGAAGAAAATACCTGCGGAAACTCCAGTGTAGAAGGATGCAGTCATTCTCCAAACTGAAACACTGAGAAAAGGGAGAGGTGAGGATGCCAATACCCCAAACTGTCTCTCCTCAGACCCCCCAAACTCTCCAGGCTCCTACTGGTGTATTTCAATGGAGCCTTTAATATAGTTGAAACAAATCAGTCCCCAGAAATATACAGAGATGAGTGGGAAGGGGGAAAAATGAATTAGCCACATGGGGAGATAAGCATCAATGGAAAATAACCAGCACAATTTTAAGAAATGAGACGGGATGGAGGGTAATTACAATGAGTCACAGCCATGGTGATAGGAGTGTAATCAACTCTTAAAATTATATTCAATGATTCACAGAGGAAAACACAGAATATGATTTTATTCACTCCATATTACAGATTTATTACATATTACAGAAGAAATTATGGGTGGAGCTAAGAGTCATTTTGGAACACTACTTAAAAGGCAGAAGATTCTAACTATAATATTTAGCACCACCAAGCTGTGAAAATTTCACCATCAAAAATAATTATTATAGTCTGATGGTTAATTGAAGTGAGTCATACCTATGAAAGCCTGTTAGTTCAAAATAGTACTCCAGAGAGGAAATGAAACATTAAATATAAATATTTAAAGATGTAAAATTAAAAAATGATGAAAAAATAAGAAATGTTTAATTTTTTAGGAAGTTTGGAATATAAATATATAAAAGGATTTTGTTTCTCCTGTTCAGTATATATCTATTTATAAAGTTTCAATATGTAATGGCAACCCACTCCAGTAGTACTCTTGCCTGGAAAATCCCATGGACGGAAGAACCTGGTAGGCTGCAGTCCACGAGGTCACGGAGAGTCGGACACGACTGAGCGACTTTACTTTCACTTATCACTTTCATGTATTGGAGAAGGAAATGGCAACCCACTCCAGTGTTTTTGCCTGGAGAATCCCAGGGATGGCGGACCCTGGTGGGCTGTCGTCTATGGGGTCGCACAGAGTCGGACATGACTGAAGTGACTTAGCAGCAGCAGCAGCAACAGTATGTAATATTTCTGTCTTTGTTAGTGGAGAAAGTGAATGCAAAGAATGTGAGTGAGACAAACACTCTTAGATTATATACAATAAATACAAAGATAGCTTAAAGTATATTCCAAAATTATAAGTAAGATTTGTGTTCTTAAAGTGGAAAGTTAACTAGGCAAACTCATTCCCTCATATCCAAGAAGAAACCTTTGGTAGCTAAACACATATTAGTAATATATATGTTTAATAATACAGGCTGATCATGTTGATATATGCCAATACTTTCTTTGCACAGTTAATGTACCTACAACACAGTGCTTGGCATCTAAAAGTTGGTCATTGTCAGATCTTTTCAATTTACTCTTTACATAAAATATAACATGCATTTAAGAATGGTGACTCCAGCTGATTTCTGTTTTAGAGAGGCACTAAGAAAGTTTTGTGACTGTTTAAAACCCTTGTTCATGCTTAATGAACTTGTATTGCCCAGAAGCACATAGCAATGAGTGGTAGAGGTTTTTAATAATCTAAAAATCCCAAGGACACAGCACAGTGCCCATATCATAGCAAATGTTCCATAGATGTTTGCTGAATGCAAAGGTATGGCACTGGGCACCAGTAATATTAATAAAATCAGTAAATGCTAACACATCCTTTAAATACTTCCAAAAGGATTTTGTCAGATCTCTTAGCATTTTTTTTTCTTCCTTTTAAAATCTTTAGTTAACAAGATTATTTCTGATTGAGAAGAGAGATGATGAAAGTATAAACTAAGCATCCCTGAGGCTCCAAATATCACTGAGAGGGTACATCTTTCACATGAGCTCAGTGCCAAAGTCTGTCACTTAAAAAACACCTATGGAGCACCTTCAATGTCCTGTGCTATTTACTAAATTCTAGGAGGGCAGGATGGATGAGATATAAGGTCCTTGGGAAAGAATATCTCAAAGTCAACAGCACTGACTACCATGACTCCAAGGAGAACATGAGGCAAAACACACACCAGTAAAGATATCCATGCAAGGAATATCTGGGTGACCAGAGAGCAGTATGATTGAAAGCACTGCAGGGGCTTCCATGGTGGTTCAACGGTTAAGAATCTGCACTCCAATGCAAGGGGCACAGGTTCAGGTTGCTTCCTGGTCGAGGAACTAAGATCCCACCGCATGCCAAGTGGTGAGGCCAAAAAGAAAGAAAGAAAGCACTACAAACATCCAGAGGAGGGTGGGATTAAATAAGCCAAAATACTTGAAACCAAATACCAAATATGAACTGTGCAGATGAAAAGCTCATTCCAATTCTGACGTGGCTGTGTTTTGTGTTTCCCATTTCAAAGCCACCGTGAAATAAGTCAGCAAGAACAAATTCTACCGTAGACCCTAATGAAAGCCTCAGACTATTGAAATCCTTCTTTGGTGTTTGACATTTGTCCCAGGGAAAGCCTGCCATGTGTCAAGTCTGACAGAACACAACAGCCAATGTTTAAGCATTCCATCTCCTCAAGTTGTCTTTCCAGAATGCACCCAATTCATCTTGTATGAGGTGAAAGATGTGGTCAGATTTCTGAGTGATGAAATCATTCAGAGGGATCCAGCTACCACATGCAAGATATTGCTATATTAATATTTGATTCGAGGAAATGTGGGACCGGTTATCAATAATTCAGCCATCATTTAGTATCAGAGACGTGGAATGCGCCCGGCTGTTGTATTAGTTTACACACTAGACTGGCTAAGATGTAACATGTAACTGCCACTGTCACATATCTTAGGTTACACGATGACAGCCTGGCTTATGAGGACTGAAATGATATACTTATCCTGCCACCCAGATCCATAAAACAATTGGAAACAGCTAAGCCAGCCCTACTGGAGGAGCTGTAGACAGAAATGTAGGTCTGGATTCTGTTATAGTTTGGATTCTTCTAGAAGAATCAGTCCCTGAGGTAGAGATTCAAACGCAAGTAGTTTATCTGTGAAGTAAAGAAAATACTGGCAGGGGAGTGGGAGAGATGAGAGAGAGAAAGCAGCCGAATGGGAGGCATGTGATCTGAATGTCTGAAGTTCAATCCCGTGGGGTCACTCTGACAGCCAGTGTCAAATACACCAAAGGGATGAGGAAGCTAGGGTGTTTATACAGCTATCCCCACTAGCCATTGGTTGAAGGCTGCCCCTAGAAATTCCTAAGTAAGGAAGTGTTCGTCACTCAGTTGTGTCTTCTCTTTGCGGCCTCATGGACTGTAGCCTGCCAGACTCCTCTGTCCATGGAATTCTCTAGGCAAGAATACTGAAGTGGGTTGCCATTCCCTTCTTCAGGGGATCTTCCTGACCCAGGGATCGAACCCAGATCTCCAGCATTGCAAGCACCTTCTTTACCAACTGAGCCACCAATTCTTGGGCACTTTCAATCCACCCACAGGAAAGAAAACCATGCCTCAGAGAGAAAGTTCTCAAGCACAGAGATGTAGGGGTTGGTGGTTGGAAATGGGGGGTATGGCAAGGCATCGGTGGATCTATCACCACGTCACAACTGGCTCCTCATCTTGTCCCCATCACCCCTCATCTTGTCTTCATCACAGAAGGGGAGAGAACCAGTATCAAGTACCCACTACATTATACACACATTGTGTGCATCATAACATCTAATCCCTAGATAAAGGCAGAGCCTTCTTTCTCCAGGTGAATGACTTGATGTCAGAAAAATAAGTGACTTACCCAAGCTAACCCAACCCAAACCCAGGAATTAAGAGAGGATGAGGACTCAATTCTCTCCAACCTCTCTCCAATAAAGGACAGGCTAACTCCCCCATGCGGCCATACCAGGCAGTGCTAAGTCACTTAGACGCAATCTGCAGACCTAAATTTTGACTGGTGGTTTCTAATCATTCCCAAGTTTTCACTTTGTTTTCCCCCTACCTAGAACACCTTTCTCCTTTCATATCTACTTATCTATTAATAAATTGAGCTGGTGGTGAATCAAAAGCCAGCCTTTCGAGAAAACAAGGGTTTATTTAGATAAGTAGATTGAGGTGCAAAGAGACATCCCACCTGGAAGAACAGAATGAAGGTGATGCTGGTACTTTTGATGGACTTCTTAAGTAATCCTCATATACCCTAGGCTTTGACGACCACACCCACAAGCAAAATCAAAAGGTTGTGCATGAGATGATCAGGACAAACAGCATGATTCCTGTGACTGTAGCTGTGGAGGAGGAGTCTCGCAGGTGGGCAGACACCAGCACAAGATGGCATTGGAAAGCCAGGCTATTGACTGTGGTCTTCTTTGGGAGACCAAAAAAAAAAAAAACACTACTCTTGTGGGTTTCTGTGCAGGGAAGTGTCATACACAAAGTTATTAGGAAGATTAATCTGGCAGCCATAAACCAAATGGATTAGGAAAGACAGGAATGGAACTAGGAATGCAATCACAGAATGTAAGGAACCTTTTGGAAATTTCCCTTGGGTCCCCAGGGTTTAAATTTTTACTGATTCATATTTTGCTTTTCTATCCTAAATTAAGGATAAGCCAAGCCAGCTTTGCTCAAATCTTGAGCTGGCTTTCAAGGACTCACTCCTGGCAAAGGACACTCAGAGAAAATTCCTTCTCCTGGCTTTGTGGAATATAAAACCCCAGCCAGCCTCATCTCCCTCACTTTTCACTCATTGCTTTAATTTGTAAGAGACTTTTGAGAAGTCTTTTCTCCTTATGATCAGAAAGTGTCTTTTTTTTTTTCCAGTCTCTATAGTGATAAGCTCTTAAGTCAGAGCTAAAAGTTCTGGTGTCTGGAGAGCCAAGATGCTAAATGTAGAAACCCATTATCTCATCTTGCTGGGTGAGTCTCAAAACTTTCTCAGGTGTAGTGGCCCACCAGGCACGCTTCAGTTGCTAATGCACACACATGCACAACGGAGGCCTGGCTGCTGCATCTGTCAACACCCTGATGACATGTCAGCCCTGCCCTTTATCCAAATAAGGGGTTTGGTTCTCAGGTTCTAATGGCCATTAGGAAGACAATTCAGCAAGGTGAAAGAACAGAACTGTGTTGTTAGACTGGAACTTTCTAAGCTTTTCATGAAACTCTAATTTGAAATCCTATATTTACTTGGATGCCAAACAATGGGGCAACAGCCAGGAGCCAATATTACTCTTTTACAACTGCTGCAAGTCCAGCTTTTTGCTAACTAGTGATTGGAAGAACCATTTAAGCATGGAGAAAGTGACTATCAAAGAAAGACTAAGAATCATTTTGGGGGCTTCTCTGGTGGCTCAGAAGTAAAGAATACAGCTGCCAATGCAGGAGACACAGACTCAATCCCTGAGGCAGGAAGATACCACATGCCAAGGAGCAACTAAGCCCGTGGGCCACAGCTACTGAGCCTGTGCTCTAGAGCTCGGAGCTGCAACTACTGAGCCTGTGTGCCACAAGCGCCGAAGCCAGAGCACCCTAATGCCTGTGCTCTGCAATGAGAAGCCACAGCTAGAGAGTAGCCCTCACTCACTGCAACCAGAGAAAGCCTGCACACAGCAATGAAGGCCCAGCATGTCCACGTGTGTATGCTTAGTTGCTCAGTTCTGTCTGGCTCTTTGTGACCCCGTGGACTGTAGCTTGCCAGGCTCCTCTGTCCATGGAATGATCCAGGCAAGAATACTGGAATGGGTAGCCTTTCCCTTCTCCAAGGAATCTTTTGGACCCAGGGATCGAACCCGGATCTCCTGCATTGCAGGTGTATTCTTTACCATCTGAGCCATGAAGGCTCAAAAAATAAAATAAATAATAATTTTGAGTGGCAATTTTCCAATTTAGCTAAAACTGAAGGAAAAAATGACCTAAGTTGAAACTGGAAAAGTGCCTAGTGTTTGGGAAATTAGATCAAAATTATTAGGAATTTACAGGGTGCATTTAACCTTCTTTTCCACAACTGGTTCTGAACAAATTCAAAAGTAAGATAGTGAGCAGTTGGTCGAGTATCAAAATATCACCTTGTCCATCATACCACACATGTCATCATCAAGGTTCTGGCAATAGAAATAGAAACAAGATAGGGACGTAACAGAGCCTTGTGATTGGAATTGTTGTTTCCATTGTCGGTGAGTGTGAAAGGTGGAGAAGTGCGTCCATGTGGCCTGGAAGAGCAAGAAATATATCAGACTGTGGAAAATTCCTAAAGAGATGGGAATTCCGAACCACCTTACCTGCCTCCTGAGAAATCTGTATGCAAGTCAAGAAGCAACAGTTATAATCAGACATAGAACAATGGACTGGTTCCAAATTGGGAAAGGAGTACATCAAGGCTGTATATTGTCACCCTGCTTATTTAACTTATATGCAGAGTACATCACGCGAAATGCCAGGCTGGATGAAGCACAAGCTGGAATCAGTTTTGCTGGGAGAAACATCAATAACCTCAGATATGCAAATGACACCACCCTTATGGCAGAAAGTGAAGAGGAATTGAAGAGCTTCTTGATGAAAGTGAAAAAGGAGAGTGAAAAAGCTGGCTTGAAACTCCACATTCAAAAAACTAAGATCATGGTATCTGATCCCATCACTTCATGGCAAATAGATAGGAAACAGTGAAAACAGTGACAGACTTTATTTTGGGGGTGCTCCAAAATCACTGCAGATAGTTACTGCAGCCATCAAATTAAAAGACTTTCTCCTTGGAAGAAAAGCTATGACCAACCTAGACAGCATATTAAAAAGCAGAAACATTACTTTACATCACAAAGGTCTGTCTAGTCAAAGCTATGGTTTTTCCAGTAGTCATGTTTGGATGTAAGAGTTGGACCATATAGAAAGCTGAGCACTGAAAAATTGATGCTTTTGAACTGTGGTGTTGGAGAAGACTCTTCAAAGTTCCTTGGACTGCAAGGAGATCCAACCAGTCCATCCTAAAGGAAACCAATCCTGAATATTCATTGGAAGGATTGATGCTAAAGCTGAAACTCCAATACTTTGGCCACCTGATGCAAAGAGCTGACTCATTAGAAAAGATTGATGCTGGGAAAAGATTGAAAGCAGGAGGAGAGGGGGATGACAGAGGATGAGATGGTTGGATGACATCACTGACTCAGTGGACATGAGTTTGAGCATTCTCTAGGAGACGGTGAAGGACAGGGAAGTCTGATGTGCTGCAGTCCATGGGGTCACAAAGAGTTGGACACGACTGACTGAACAACAACAACGACAAGACCAAATCCCAGTGCAGAAGACAGCAAGTGCAAGGAGGCCTAGTGAAAAGTGACTTCCCCAGAGGGCATTAGTGGCTGGTACAGGCTTCTTTATTTTTAATTTATATTTATTTATTTGGTTGCACTGGGTCTTCGTTGCAACATGCAGGATCTTTAGTTGTAGCATGTGGGTTCTAGTGCCCCAGCCAGGGATTGAACCCGAGCTCCCTGCAATGGAGGCTCAAAATCTTAGCCCCTGGACCACCAGGGGAGGCCCCATGACACAGGCTTCTGAAAGACTTAAAAGGCTCGAGCTGAGTGGTTAGCAGAGGATATAGATGTAGCATTAGGATGCACTAATACTTCAAGCTTGCTTACTCCTGACACTTTATTCACTCGGCCTTCAGCAGTGATTTTGCCTAAATAAGCAACTCCAGAAGATTTAGAAAGCAAAAGGATTGTGATGCATTTATTTTAAGGACACACCCCTTTCCAGTCCATTGTGACCTCCAACAGATGTACAAGAAGGATGGATTTGTTACTAGACTTTTCTTTACAGCCTACACACGTGCGTGGTTAATTATATAACCACCTGCAGTCATGGAAACATCTCAGCTCCAGCTGGAGCTTGCACCAAGACTAAAAGATACTTGGCAGCAACAGTTACAGTCTGATGGCGGAGAACTGGAGAACTGGAATGACTTGGCCTATTTTTCCTTTTTGGGTTCCAAACTACAGCTTGGGTGCAGAGGTTGTCCATGCTTTAAAATATTTCTGCAAGGATGAGGCTGGCAGGCACAAGTGGCCTATTTTAGTTCTGGGGAAATGGTTCATCTCCTTATGATTCAGTATTTCTTTGGATTTGACCAAAGGAAGCAAACTTTTTTTTTTTTATTTTACTCTATTTTATTGAAAATATTTTATTGAAATTTTTTCATCCTGAAAAATATGAAAAAATAATTATTAAAAAGTCAGATGAAGGAAGTAAAAACGTCACACTTCCAGTTATAAAATAAATCAGTACAAGGGATGCAATGTCTTTGGGCTTCCCCCATTGGTTCAGACAGTAAAGAATCTGCCTGCAACACAGAGAGCCACATTCGATCCCTGGGTCAGGAAGATCCCCTGGAGAAGGAAATGGCTACCCACTCCAGTATCCTTGCCTGGAAAATCCCATGGACAATGAGGCCTGGAGGGCTACCGTCTGTGTGGTCACAAGAGTCAGCCACGACCAAGCAACTAACGCTTTCACTTCACTTTCAGATTTCAGGGATGTAATACACAGCATGATCAATATAACTAACACTGCTATATGTTATATATGTTGTTAAGAGTGTATATCCTGAGTTCTCATAACAAGGAAAAAATTTTTTTCTTTTCTTTTATATCTATATGAGATGACGGATTTTCCCTAAATTATTGTGGCAATCATTTCATTATGTGTGTAAGTCAAATCACTGTGCTGTACACCTTAAACTTATCCAGTGCTGTAAGTCAATTATATTGCCATAAAACTGGAAGGAGAAAGGGGGCAATTTTTTAAAGCAATTATTAAAATTAGATGTGTAATATATTAGTTAAGTCAACATTAATGGCTAATAAACTTGTTCTCTTTTGAGAGAGGAGGAAATGAACTCACAAGCACACTTTGCCAGAAACAACCTAGAATTAAGTCCAGACACTGGGTCTATTCAGAGGTTTTCCACCACATCCCAGAGCTACTCTCTGCCTGTCAAAAGCTTGTTCTTAGCACCTAGGAAATTTCATAGTTCATTAATGTTGGAGAACGTCTTCTAGATTATTTTATGGAGACAACAAGTTTCAGGCAACGTAAAATTCCTGAAAACCTGAATGTCGTTACAGAGCAGAGTTTTCCTGTTCCTAAGGAGGGTCTTCTCAAGGCTTATACATCTACAATGCAAACCTGAATAATAACCTCCCTCGTGTTCTGGCTGTGAAAGAGAGCGAAGGTGATAATTTTGTGTGAGCCTAAGGTCCGTGTTCTTCTTTTGAGATATTGAAAACCAGTTTGTGTTCTACTGTTTCTCTTTGAAATGGTTATTCCAACACAGGGCACACCACTTTCTGAAAACCATTAGGAGGTTTTGAAAATACAGTGAGGTCAGACATCTGCTCCTGCCATCCTAGTGATATAAAAGATGGAGAATATTCTGCCCTGAACACCCTTTGAAAGCTGATTCTGGGAGAAATGTATGGTTTACCATTCAGGGTACAGTTAAGGCTTGCCAATTTCATTCACTTCAGGCTTAGCTGTTCATCACATTCCTTGGGGAAAATGAGACATTATTCCTATTAACATTATTATACTAGGATTAGGGCTTCCCAGGTGGTGCCAGTGGTAAAGAATCTGCCTGCCAATGCAAGAGACATAAGAGATTCAAGTTTAATCCCTTGGTGGAGGGGAGGTCCCCTGGAGGAGGAAATGGCAACCCACTCTGGTATCCTTGCCTAGAAAATTCCATGGACAGGGGAGCCTGACAGGCTACAGTCCAAGGGGTCACAAAGAGTCAGATACTACTGAGCACACATGCCATCCGTACTAGGATTATAATTCCCATTGATAAGATACAAAGTGTGGGGGCTTGCCTGGTGGCTCAGTGGTAAAGAATCCACCTGCCAATGCAGGAGACACAGACAGGTTCAATCCCTGATCCAGGAAGATGCCACCTGCCCTGGAGCAGCTAAGCCCGTGGGCCACAACTACTGAGCCTGTGCTCTAGAGTCTGGGAGCGGCAGCCACTGTAGCTCGCACGCCATGGAGCCCATGTTCTACAACAGTGAAGCCGCTCCAGTTGCAGAGGAGCCTGAGCACCGCAACCAAGGGTCTCGCCGTTCCCACAGCTAGAGAAAGCCCGCATGCAGCTACAAAAGCCCAGCATAACCGAAAATAAACAAAAACTTTAAAAAAAAAAGATACAGAATTGAAATCCCCCAAAAGCCACTTGATTTATCTACACTTCCAAGGCAAGTGTTTAATTAATTGAACATAAAGGCCTAAAGGAGATCAGTCCTGGGTGTTCATTGGAAGGATTGATGTTGAAGCTGAAACTCCAACACTTTGGCCACCTGATGCGAAGAGCTGACTCATTTAAAAAGACCCTGACGCTGGGAAAGATTGAGGGCAGGAGGAGAAGGGGACAACAGAGGATCAGATGGTTGGATAGCATCACTGACTCAATGGACATGAGTTTGGGTAAACTCTGGGAGTTGGTGATAGACAGGGAGACCTGGCGTGCTGCGATTCATGGGGTCACAAAGAGTCTGACATGACTGAGCAACTGAACTGAAACTGAAATGAAAGGCTGTTAGACTGAGGTGGCCCTAATGCCAAGGTGGTTCTATGTAAGCAAAGCCAAAACCTAAGCCTACAAATGACTCACAGTTACAAATCAACAGCTAGGGACAGCCAATGGCAAACAGCCAACTAGGCTTTAAGACACACAAACAAGTCAGTGCCTTTCTTTGTTTCTGCACTTTCTAGAAGTCTTTCCCCTGAATCAGGTCATAGTGGGCTCCTAACCACTTTTGGTTTGCCACTGCCTTGTTCAAACAAGTTGTTCAAGTAACCTGTTTTTCCCCTGGAGATAACTCACATACCACACTGTATAAATTTAAGGTATGTGGTGGTGTAGTTGCTAAGTCACGTCCGACTCTTACGACCCCATGGACTGTAGCTTACCAGGCTCCTCTGACCATTGGATTCTCCAGGTAAGAATACTGGAGTGGGGTGCCATTTCCTTCTCCAGAAATTTAAGGTATATAACATAATAATTTGACTTGTATTTATTATGACATGGTTAAGTGAGTGAAGTGAAGTCACTCAGTCGTGTCGGACTCTTTGTGACCCCGTGGACTCTAGCCTACCAAGCTCCTCTGTCCATGGGATTCTCCAGGCAAGAATACTGGAGTGGGTTGCCATTTCCTTCTCCAGGGGACCCTCCCAACCCAGGGATCGAACCCAGGTTTCCCGCATTGGAGGCAGACGCTTTAACCTCTGAGCCACCAGGAAAGGCTACCTATGACATGATTACCACAATAAATTTAGTTAACATCTATCATCTCACACAGGTACAAAATAAAATATTTTTTCCTTGTGATGAAAACTCTTAGGAGCTACTCTCTTAACAACTTTCAAACATAGCTCATAGCAGTTTTAAGTACAGTCATGCTGTATGTTATATTCCTATTACTTATAACTGAAAGTTTGCACTCAAAGTCTTAAAATTTTTACTGTGCCTCAGTTTATCTTTTAACATGAGTTAGAAGCAAGTTTGGAATTTCAAGCCTCAGAATTACCATTCTGTTTAAATCAAGCTGACAGAAGTATATTAAACTGCTACCACAGGTCTAGTGGTAGTTTAAACATTGAGATAAAAATATTAAAGTCGACCTCTATCCTTGATACAAGTTCTAATCTGGGAGAAGACAAAATTTTGATGCAAACTGCTGGTAGAAAATGTAAGATGATTATCAAGTACAAAGCAATTTACATGTTGTTGGAAAAGGGACATTCCTGATGTCTATTGATTATGCTGCAAAGGTGCTCCTTAATCCCCTCCTGGACTTCACTCTGGCTCTTCAGGCATCCAGCCCTCTTCAGCCTTTCTTGGATTGTCAAAACTTTTCTCCCTACTTTCAACATCCATTTGTCCTCCAGAACAGGCGCCTGACATCTGGTCTTGGTTCTTCTCTAATCTACTACCGTCAAAATATTGTTTCTAAAACACATTCTCACCATGTCACTCCTCTAATTAAAACTGTCTGGGTACTTCCAGCTATAGTATTATGAAGAGCTCAGCAAATCTGAGCTGTGTGTGTGTGTGTGTGTGTGTGTGTGTATGCGTGCCTCCTGCTTATAAGGATATTCGTGGGACTTCCCATGCGGTTCTGTGGTTAAGAGTTTGCCTTCCAATTCAGGGTATCCAGGTTTGATCCCTGGTTCGGGAGATAAGATCCCATATGCCTTGCAGCCAAAAAAAAAAACCAAAACATAAAACAGAAATAATACTGTAACAAATTCAGTAAAGATTGTAAAAATGGTTTACACAATTTCCAGGCATTAGAACATAAATATCATTCGGAGGACCATTTTTCAGCCTACCACACTACACAATTTCAACATATACTATAAAGCGGCAATAATCAAGACAGTGTGACATTGTTATAAGGATAGACTTGGAGAGTAAGGAGCAGAATAGAGTCCAGAAATTAACCCTACATTCAAGGTCAGCTAATTTTAACAATGTCTCCATGGAAATTCAGTGGTAAAGGATAGTCTTGTTAACAAATTGGTGTTTGGAATAATTGGATAGCCATAAGAAATAAAAGAATAAAAACCCTAAGGCTTATCTCATGCATAAGCAAAAATTAACTTTAAAAAATGGATAGTAGGCCTAAATGCTAAAGTTATAAAAAGACTTCCTAGACTGAGTCTTCCTAGGAGTACTTTACCAGGAAGTCAGTGTTTTTTTCACCTAAATTAAAGGGACTTTCCTAAAGGACCCAGAGAGTCTTTTTTTTTTTTTTTTTAATTGTGGAGAAGCAAAAGAAGGCATGTAGAATGCCTCTACTGCAGATTTCAGCCCCGTAAAGAGGTGAGCTCCCTGGCAGAGTGAAATAGGGAGATAAGGAACTGCATTTAGGGGAAAAAGGGAAAAAAGAAAAACCATCAGGCTATTTTGGAGGGTCAAACACCCTGAGGAACATAGGACAAAGAAGCTACCTGGGCGTTGGGGGCAGGGAGGGAGAGGAGGAATTATGCCTGCTTCTGAGGATTTGCAGGCAGGATGACAAAACCCTTCCAGTAGAATACCTGGACCCTGGAACATTGCAGAGGGTCCCTCAAGGTCGCTCCAAAGAACACTGAAGAGGACAGACAGGTGGAGAAAGCAGATCAAAACACAACAGACAGGAGGACAGGAACAAATCACTGACCTAGAGAATAGCCAACAGCCTCTGGCATCATTAGGACTTCCCTGGTGGCTCAGACCGTACAGTGTCTGCCTACAATGCAGGAGACCAGGGTTCAATCCCTGGGTCAGGAAGATCTCCTGGGTCAGGGAATGGCAACCCACTCCAGGATTCTTGCCTGGGAAATCCCATGGATGGAGGAACATGGTGGGCTACAGTCCATGGGGTCACAGAGAGTTGGACATGACTGAGTGACTTCACTGTCTTTCTTTCTGGCATAATTAAGCTGTAAGATTTCACCTAACCCTTTGCAGATCTGTATGCATGTATCCAGTCATTGCCGTTAAAGACCAAATGAGCACTAATTAAAATAGCAACAGAAATGAGTACATGAGCTGCTGAGGAGGAAACAGGAATGAACCGAGTGCCTCTGCCTGGAAGGACTGAAGGATCAGACAGCTGGTGGCTGAACAACAGTGGTTAGTTATCAACTTCCAAAGCTAGTACTAAGAAATGTTTATGTGGTATTAATAAGAACTAATGCCCACTGAACACCTACTATGTGCTTTGCCTGAGTTATTTATTTATTATTCACCATCTTCTGAGATGTCACAATTATCCTTACCTTCAGATGAGGAAATTGAAACCAAGAGGGTTAGCAAGTTGGAATTCAACATGAGAATTGGTCCTATTCGATCTTAAAAATGAAGCCACTTATTATAGCTCTATATACATCCTCTCTTCCCTAAAAGTGGTCTAATAACCCATCTTTCCACTCTCCTCCTCCCCAAAAACTGGGCAGTAGTGGTGATTTATAAATAATCAAAACATCTTTCTTACTTTTCCAGCATTTCCTTAGGGGATCTGCTTTTAGAATATCCCAATTTCACTCTCCCAAAGTGCATTAGTCACTATGGAAACAGTTGATTCATTGATAAGAATGGAGATCTTTTATTAATAAGGATACAACCGCATCTGTGACCCATAGCTGGCAGCTTGGCATAGAAAAGCATCCCAGAAAAAAAATGTATAGCATGATAGGATTGTGGCCTTACTAGAACCTGCTACAAGACGTAACTACAGGGCAATCACTCATGGCAAGCCCATTTGGTAAATCCTCTGAGGACTGTTAATTGCCGGTCTCCCCACAGCTCATTTCCCAAACGCTCCACCAGCACAGCAGTAGCAAGCTGCCCGCTGAGCACAAAGTGGTCTCCATCCTTGCCACCCCATGGTCTCAGAGGGCTTTCAAGTGACTTGTGAGGTGGCCCAACAGTTGCTGGGCCTAATTAGCTCCCCCACTGACTGGTGCGCTCCCTCCCAAACCCCGCGGCCTTCCACACAAAAGCTGCAAATTGCTTTCCGACCTTTGAAGCCATCCCAGGAAGTCCTGGGCAGCCCTAAGGAAGCACTTCCTGGCCGTGCCTTTAGTGCTCGGCACCCTCTGATCAAAAGCCTGGGCAAAGAGCAAGAGAACCAGCCCCTGGTGGGCAGCGGCTGTGGAGAAGCGCTGAGGCCCGGAGCTAATCTGGGACAGCAGGGGGAAGACCAGGGCCTATGTGTAAAAGCCCAGCTTCTGATGCCCGCTGAGTGGATTTGGCCATTCAGACAAAAGTCACAGCGAAGTCAAAGCTGGAGCCTCCCCTCTTCCATTTCCTCCCCCTCCTCCTCATTCTCTTCCTCCTTTCCTGGGCAGCATTGGCCTGGCTTCCAGGCTTCAAGGAGCAAAATCAGGACAAAAAAAAAAAGCTTTCTGCATCTGAATCACTGCTTCACTTCCTTATCTGCAGTCCTCTGCTTTCAGACAGCCTGCATCTGACTCCAACACCTACGAGCGATATGACTTTGGACAGGGTCCTCAACTCTCCAAGCCTCAGCTTCCTTGTCAGACTCCCTGCTTGGCATTCTGGCACCATCACTTACTATCTAGTGATCTTGGGGAAGTTACTTCTCTCTGTACCTTGGTGCTAACACATCAAATGAGGATGATAATAGCATCTTTGCAGAGGCAAGAGCTGGAACCGCAAGGGGGCTGCCTGCGAGTCTGGAACCAAAGTGAGAGGGGCTGGAGCCAGGAGGGAGACACAGCCACTGCGGGTGGCTTCTCTCTTTGGCCTAACCAGCAGCTCGCAAGCTTTTTTTTCAGTTTTAGTATTTACTCTTCTCCTTCTGCATTCAAGTGATTTCTCTCCATACTATACATAATCAACTCAAGAAAAATACATATAAGAAACACAAGGAAATGTCCCTTACTAGTAAAGAAATTACATTGAAACAATTCCAAACATCTACTTTATATGTACCAAAATCATGAGAACAAATTCATCCATTCACTCTTTTCTTCAAATGGCCAAACACCATGAGGAAAGCAGAGGAAAATCAAGTTTTGTGGAGACCTTATAAAGTGACAGTCTTTGCAGAAAGCAATTTGACAAGTGGTGGCAAGAGGCATAGAAATGTTTACACTCTGACCCAGCGACGTCAATTTGTAAAATTTATCCCAAGAAATTAATTCTACAGGGAACAAGTGAGTTCTGCAGAGATGTGTATAGCTGCCCTAAATATTATCACTTGAAACTGGAAACAGCTAATCCTGAGAGACTGACTAACCTGCTCAGACACTGCATACCCTGAGACGGGATGTGGTCCTGAGGTGTGGCAATTACGATGAAAGAAAGAGGAAGAGTGCTGTACTCCACTGTTACCATAACTGCTTCCAAGAACTCTATACAGACCTGAAATGGACCACAGGGTGATGTAAGGAAAAGGAAGTTCGAATGAAACAGCCATAACAAATAACAAACGATAGAAACTTTGTCTCTTAAAGCCGCAAAATAGAAATGGGCAGCAGAATTTTGAAATAATTCATGCTACCAAAAAATGGCTAAGTGTTCTTTGCTTTTCCATCATTCAGCCTGATAGAAAATTACTGCCATCTTATTAGGTGTCAGACTAAAAAGCAGCAGCACTGCTAAAAAAAAAGCTCAGAATCTAGACAGCTGCTCACCAGACAATCAGTCTGTTAGCAAAGAGGAAAGGATGGATTGCTCTGAAGATACCAAGATGACTGGGACCGGAAAAGGTTTTCCAGAGGAGGCATCACCTGAGATAAGAGGAGTACTTAATCCAAGCAGAAAGAGGGTGGGAAAGGATGTTTCAGGCATAGAGAACAGCATTGAAAGGCCCAGATAATTAATGTAAGAGTGTGTGGAGCTTTCCAGAAACTGCAGGTGGTACAATGTATCTGGATCACGGCATCCTGGAAGGCAGATGGAGATAAGGCCACCAAAGGAAGCAAGAACCAACTCAAGAAGGACCAACACGTCATCAGCTGTGAACGCCATACAGAAGGTTCTGGAAAGTTCTGGAAGACTTGAAGTTGAAAAGTGATATAATGACAACTATGGTTCATGGGGTCGCAAAGAGGCGAACATAACTGAGTGACTGAACTGAACTGAACTGACTAAAAATAAGATGTCTAGGTGACTGGTTAATAGAATGAATTTATAATCAAGGAGAAAAAGTCAGTCTATCCTAAAAGAAGAATAATTTCCCTTCCCCTCTGCCTAGTAATACTCTTAAGCCACATATCCTTTGTCTTAAAACAAGAAAAACACATTTATTCAACCATGCTGCCCTCTTTAACTTCCCCTGCCCAGTTTTTTGGATATGTGAGCTGATGCTTCCTACTTCTACATTTCCATTTCTTTTTTGAGTTTGAAAACTTTATAACTTAACAACTATATGTTAACCTGGAGTTAAACCCAGCTTGTAAAGAAACTATCACACTTATAACTCCCATGCAAATTAATTGTTCAAAGATATAGAAAAGCTCAGGGTTGGCCACAAAAAAAATGATGAAAGTATTGTATATTAATACATCTGTTTTTCTCTGTCATATTCTTACCACATCACTTGACCCAAGCTCTTTGTTATCTTTCCTACTCTAAACATAGCTAGATTCATGTTTTAACTTTTATGAGAACTGTTAGAGCTTTAGCTTGTTCTCTCTGATGTTGACATATTAATGTCTGCATATGTGTGTGCACGCTAAGTTCGTTCAGTCATGTCCAACTGTTTGCAACCCTATAGGCTATAGCCCACCAGGTTCCTCTGGCAATGATTAATGCATAGCGTTGTCTAATTCACTTGCTACCTTAGAATCACTTATACAGTCAACTATCATTTTGCACACCTCCCACAACCAAGGTCCCATGTACCTATTCAAAGTCATTGGTCCGAGAGGCATAACTATATTTTCTCAGGATTTTTTACAATATCCTCAGCCTGGTGCTAAAAAGACACTTCAACAGATCGTATCATCATATCCATTCATTTCTTACAAGAACATCAAAGCATCAGACACTGGGCTGTATCCTGTGATTAGAGAGGTTGCCACAGGAAAAGGTAGAGATATCCAGAGATGGCTCCTAAGAGCCTTGAGAGTCTGGCAGGTGAGGCAGACTGGGCCCAAATTAAATAGAATCCTGTAGATTATATGCTAAAGGCAATCCTGCCATGGTCTACAGGAACCCTGAGAAAGGAAGAACTAACCTAGAGGAGGCACTGGGAAAGGCAAGAGTCTCTGGTATGAGCTTTAAACCATCCATCTCCTTCTTCACCTGGTCTTAGCAAGGAGACTTCTAGAATCACAAGATCATAGATTCACTAACCCTGGAAGTAGAAAAGTGGAAGTGACCTGAATAATGTTTCAGGCCTATCCAGGGTCCAAATTTCTTCTACTACCCTGTCTTTCCCCAGAGGATCCCACAATTGGGGCCTCACTGAGTTACAAGTGAATAGGGTGGCAGGGTTGAGAAATCAAAGGGTTTGGAGACAGCAGATCCAGGCTTCAAACCCAACATGTTCTAGTTGTTGACTGCAGACCAGACACGCAGCCACTTTGAGACTCAGATTTCTTGCCAGTTAAATGTCATCATCTTACTTACCATACTGGGTTGTTGGGGGTGCTGACTTTAACTTTACTCCTTGAGGTAGCCCATTCTATTGTGGGACAAATGGAATCAATAAGAAGTTCATTGCTGGATTAAGATGAAGTCTGCTTCCTGTATGCTTTGTATGCATTGGTCCTGATGTGTGATTTGCACAGGAGAAAGAAGCCTTTTCACTTCCACGTCTAAGAGGACCTCAGACTGAACTATACTAATATACCAATGCCCCCTTTCCAGAGTCTTCCTCCCCCAACCACAGAGAATTCTCCCGACTTATTGCATTCCTGCTAAATCTCTGTGTTTTTTCAAATTCAACCATCTTGCCCTCAGAGATTCAGATTAGTGGCTCTCACAGCATCTGCTTATTACAATAAACAGGCTTTAAATTAAATCTCGGGCCCCACAATTCCCTTTCAATAGAATCACATAAAATGGAAATGTCAAAAGCTGGAGAAAGTATAGCTGTTTGACAATTGAAGATGGAACCGTGAGCTGGAAGAATTCAAACCAGCTCACTGGGTCACACAATAGATGTTTCTTTTACAAGCGAAATGGTGTATAAGATCTCCCACGTCTCTGAAATCAAATTCATTGTGTTCTTATAAGATGCCAAAAGGAATCCCATTGACAGATGTAAAATATTCCAACCTCAGGCTCCGTGGCTGAATGCCAAGCCTTCGGTTCTTATACACACCATCTTTAGCAATGCAAAGCAAAGAAGATGAGGTCTCTTTCATTAGAGAATGACAAATTTCTTACTGATCCCTGTATAATGCAAACTCTTCCACCCAGTGGTGGACTAACAGTGCGATTATTTTAATACATTTGCAAACTGCACACAAAAATAGCGTGCCATATTATATATACAGTCAAATTTCACTTCTTGTCCATATTTCCCGAATATGTTCTGTGAGGCTGTGGAAAAGGGGAATCAAGTAGCACACATTTACATCGTTTTTTTTTTCTTTTTTAAATTTATTTTTACATTGCTTTTAAAATACAGTAATTTAGAAATAATGGCAAACTTCCAGATTTTCCATTTTGCTGTTTGCCTGCCATTGTTGTATATCCCAGCAGGTGAAAAAGTTAACAAATGTCATATAGTAAAATTGGGAGTCATAGAAGAGACACAATTACAAGTTACACTGCACCTTAATTTTAAGATGCTTCTTTCAAAATTATATGTTCATCTGACATTTCCCCTGGAAAATAGTGGACAGGGGAGGAGACTTTTCAAAGGTCTTGGGGCAGCTATTCAAAACCAAAACATTAAGCAGTCCTGCATATACAGAGAGGCAGCCTTTGTAGCTGAATGTGACCTTATTGGTTTGTACTATTCTCTGAGTCAGCCCATAGAAATGAAACATACTCTACAATAAATAAGTGTTGTTTAAAATGCTTTCTTTGAATCTTTAAAAAAAAATTTTATTGGAGTATAATTGCTTTACAGTGTTGTGTTGGTTTCTACTATACAGAAAGACAAATCAGCTACACTACACATATACATAAGTGAGGTGAAGTCACTCAGCCGTGTCCAACTCTGCAACACCATGGACTGTAGCCTACCAGGCTCCTCCATCCACGGAATTTTCCAGGAAAGAGTACTGGAGTGGGTTGCCATTTCCTTCTCCAGAGGATCTTCCCAATCAAACGGGTCTCCCACATTGCAGGCAGACCCTTTACCGTCTGAGCCACCAGGGAAGTCCAGCATACATATACATACATAGGTCCGTCTAGTCAAGGCTCTGGTTTTTACAGTAGTCATGTATGGATGTGAGAGTTGGACTGTGAAAAGGGCTGAGCACCGAAGAATTGATGCTTTTGAACTGTGGTGTTGGAGAAGACTCTTGAGAGTCCCTTGGACTGCAAGGAGATCCAACCAGTCCATTCCAAAGGAGATCAGTCCTCGGATTTCTTTGGAAGGAATGATGCTAAAGCTGAAACTCCAGTACTTTGGCCACCTCATGCAAAGAGTTGACTCATTGGGAGAGACTTTGATGCTGGGAGGGATTGGGGGCAGTAGGAAGAGGGGACGACAGAGAATGAGATGGCTGGATGGCATCACCTACTCGATGGACATGAGTTTGAGTGAACTCCGGGAGCTGGTGATGGACAGGGAGGCCTGGCATGCTGCAATTCTTGGAGTCGCAGTCAGATGCGACTGAGCGACTAAACTGAACCCCTCTTTTTAAGATTTCCTTCCCATTTAGGCCTTCACAAAGCTTCTAGTAGAGTTCCCTATAGAGCCTGTTCTCATTAGTTACCTATCTTATACATAGTATCAACAGTGTATAGATGCCAATCTCAACCTCCCAACTCATCCCACCTCCCCCCTTTCCCCTTTGGTATCCATTCATTTTTTTCTCTACGTCTGGGTCTCTATTTCTGCTTTGTAAATAAGATCATCTGTACCAATTTTTTTCAGATTCCACATATATGGGTTAATATATTTGTTTTCCACTTTCTGGCTTACATCATTCTGTAACACTTTCTAGGTCCATCCACATCTCTACAAATAAGCCAATGTTGTTCCTTTTTATGGCTGAGCAATATTCCACTGTGTGTATGTGCCACATTTTCTTTATCCGTTCCTCTGTTGGTAGACATTGAGGTTGTCTCCATCTTCTGGCTATTGTAAACAGTGCTGCAATGAATATTAGGGTGCATATGTCTTTCTGAATTGTGGTTTTCTCTGGGTGTATACCCAGTAGTGGGATTGCTGGGTCACATGGTACTTCTCTTTTTAATATTTTACAGAACTTCCATACTGTTCTCCATAGTGCCTCTATCAAGTTACATTTTCACCAACGGTGCAAGCAAGTTCTCTTTTCTCCACAACCACTATCTTTTTAAGACATTTATAATATGAAACACCGTCAAAGAAAGGGGCTGGTATAAGAATCATTGAAGAGTTAGGTAGTGTTGGGTACAAGCCCAAGTCATACACCTGATAGGAAAAAGCAGATATGAGAACCCTTGGAAGTAAAAGAGATTCAAACACAACAGATGGAAGAGGAAAGGGCCTTCACTCTGAAGCTAGGCACTGAGCAGAGCTGCTCAGAGCACAGATTCATCAGGCTGCCTGAGCAAGCCAGTCTGCTAGCATCTAAGCACCACTTCTGAGTCTGTAAAATGGGAGAATAGCGATATCTAGCTCAACTGAAAACACGCTCATGGGACCTTGTATATGAGAAAAGCACAGCTGAACTTAGCTACTAGTATGCGTGTACGTTAGTCGTTCAGTCGTATCAGACTCTTTGGAACCCCATGGACTATAGACCCCCCAGGCTCCTCTGTCCATGGAATTCTCCAGGCAAGAACACTGGAGTGGGTTGCCATTCCCTTTTCTAGGGGATTTCCCTACTCAGAGACCGAATCTGGGTTTCCTGTGCTGCAGGCAGATTCTTTACTGTCTGAGGCTCCAAGAAAGCCCAGTGATTAGCATAGTGATATCAATAAATACTCCTTCAACTCAGGCGAGGCAGACCATGTGAATTAAAGTGCTCTCCTTCTGATCTTCTAAAGACATTTCTGGTACCTAAAATGACTCTGGGGCAGGCACTGCCATCAGTCAGGGTGTACCAAGCCTGGACCACGAATATATCCTCAGGTCTGTTTTTCCTATATAGGATGTTCTTCAACTCTCTATTTCCACGCCTACTATGGAGTTGACCAAATGTCCCATGGAGCTCCAGGGCTTGTGCCTATTAAACGCTCCAGGAACCTAATAGCTGGTTCTAGAAGGGTTATCTGGCAAGAGTATTGCTCCTGCTGGAAAGTTTGGTATTTCCTTTGCCGGACTCGTGTAAGGTTTGGCCATTAAATGGTGCTGTCGTGTTGACTTGAGCTGACTCAAGTTGTTTATGTAAACAGGGGACTTGTAAAGCTTTATCTCCTGGGGCTTCTATACACCTTAGGGGCAGCGTTGGTAATAAGATGCTATTCTTAATGCTGGCTACTATTTTTCTGTTTCCACCCAGGAAAAAGACTCAAAAAGTTCAAGTGAAACATAGCCAGGAAATTCTAAATGATGCAAGACACAACAAAGGCAAATCATTTCACACCATTTAATTAGTTCAAACCAGAAAACCACTGTCAGTTACTGGGGACCTGGGGAAGCTCTCCTTCCAGACTCCCATAGCCCCTCCTAGTGAGCACTCCTGAACTCCAGCCAGCCCCAGATTTCTGATGCCTAGATAAGAACTTTAAAAGTTACTACTAGTCAAAGAAATGAAATTAAAATGATGATTCCACATTTTTCCTCCCAGAAAAAAAAATCATTTTATATAGTAATTCCAAATACTGACCAAGATGAGGTTAAAGAAAAAAAAAAGCATTTCCCTATATTGCTGATTGTTGTATGAAATGTTTCAGCCTTTGGGACAGCAATTTAATAATATGTGTGAAGAGAATTTAAAATGCTTGTGCCCAGTTATATCACTTCTGGGAATCTAGCCTCAGGAAATTATCATAAATATAGAAAAAGCTGTCAACTTTTCCCTACATAGCAGCTGGCCTCCCTCTCCTTTATTTTTCTATCTTGTAAGAACTTCTGGAGAATCAAGTAAAACATGAATTAAATTTTAGGCTATGCCTGGTGACAGATACAATGAATTTAGCCATATTTTTTATTAGAGCTAGCATTTATTGTTTCTTCCCTAAATGCCAAGCAGTGTATGAAGTGTTTTATATAGGCTAATTCACTTAATATTCACCACAACACAAGCAATGAATATATCTTATAATTCCTTCAACCCCAAGAAACAGAAATCCCAGCTTCACTGGCTTAAACAATGAGGAAAGGTTTAATAAGAAGAAATCCAGAGGCAGATGAGTCCACGACCAATAAATTCAGTAATGTCACTAAGAAGGCACCCAGAGGCACCATCCTCCTCTCTAACATCCTCAGGCAGCCATTGAGCCTTTGTGACCACAGATGGTCACCATAGCTCTGGGTCTCACATCCACACCTAAGTCTCTAACAGAAATATCTCCATGTCTCCTTGACCAGAAATGCATCCTCTGCCCATTTCTAAACCAACTCCCAGCAACTGGCATAGAGAAGAAACACACAATCATGCAAGGGATGAATCACATAAACAAATTTGGATTTTGGTCAGAAATCATCAAAAGACAGATGGGCACTGGGTAGCAACCAACAATCTCTGCTGGGAGTGAGATATGTATTATATCCATTTAGCAGGAAAGGAAGTTGATGACTGGGGAGGTTAAGTAACTTGCTTGATATCACTAGTAAGTGGCAAGGCTAGGACTCAAATCCAGTTGTGTCTCTGTCTAGAGTGCACGCATTAGCATTATGGTACGGTGAAAGTGAAAGTTGCTCAGTCGTGTCCGACTCTTCATGACCCCAAGGACTCTACAGTCCATGGAATTCTCTCGGTCAGAATACTGGAGTGGTTGTCTTTTCCCCTCTCCAGGGTATCTTCCCAACCCAGGGATTGAGCTCAGGTCTCCCACACTGCAGGCAAATTCTTTTCCGGCTGAGCCACCAGGGAAGCTCATGGTACAGTAGTGGTCCACACCTAGATCTGAAGATCTGAGAAGCAGGAGAGCCAGTAGTGGAAGTTCCAGTCCTAGTGCAGGAAAAGAACAATTCCCCAGCTCAAGAACAGTCAGGCAGGGATCATTCTCGCTTATCCCGCCTTTTGTTTTATTCAGGCCCACAGTGGGTGGATAAGGTCTACCCACATTGGGGAGGGCAATCTGCTTTAGTCAGTCGACTCATTCAAATATTAATCTCATCCAGAAACACCTTCACAGGTACACCCAGAATAAAGCTTACCCAATTATCTGGGCATTCCATGGCCAGTCAGGTTTACACATGAAACTCACCATTGCAGTTTCACAGTGGAAATCATTTGCCCTCTTACTGCGTCTTTTGATATGAACTTCTTTTATGCTAGCAAACAAAAACTTATCAGTCATAGTACTGAGAATACATGAGGAAGAAAACTGAGTTGTTTCCTTTTTGCTTTTGACTGGGAGGTGTTAATAAACTGGGCAAAGATACCCATTTCATTCCTTTTCTCACTCATTCATTCAACCAATTGTCTAAAATTAAAAATTAAAGGTTTGCCTTTGTGAAATGTGGGTTCCCATTAAATCCTGGCTATCAAAGTTCTTTATGAAATAAAAAATAGAATACAAGTGATAATGATTATCAACGGTACCAGTACAAATAGAAATAAAATCAGTTTGACAAGGACAAATATTAAGAACAAAGGAAAGTTCCCAGTCCTTTATTCTCCTCCTGAAACTAAAGAGAACTTTTATGTTGCCCATTCTTCCTTCACCTCCCTCCCTGTTCTGTCTTGGCCTGCTTCTGGGAATTTTTTAATGCAGAATAGGAAGACTGGGAAGAGAGAAGCCATAGAAGCAAAAAGAAGAAAGAGAAAAAAGGCACAAGGTACCTGACCAGGTGGAGAGAGAAAAGGCTTTGAGAAGGAGAATGTTGTGGGTCACCTGCAGGGAATGAGAAGATGAGACGCTTAGAAAGGGAGGGTGGTGTTTTAAATTGGAGTCACACTCATGTTCTTCAACGGCTACTGGTAGAGTCTGTAAGTGCTTTGCAAATATTTTTCCTGTTGAAGTGTGTCTCTTGGAACCTGGCAGGGGATCAGGGAGGAATGACACACACCCCGGGATTCAGGTAGTGGGAATAGGAGTAGGCTGAGGAGTAACAGTAACCTTAGCTCACAGGAGCAGAAACAGAAAAATAATAGCAACTGGACCAATCACTGTGACTCTTAGGACCTCGGGCTCCTCGTCTGCAAGATGCGAGCATTAGATGTCACTCCTGTGCTCTAATCATTTATGGTTCTATTCATGCCTGCAAGGTGCCCAGTCCTGAGTTGAGTGCTATAGAGAGGAACACAGGAAATATGACACGTGTTACTATCCCTACAGGATTTGACAGGGAGGATGGTTTTTTTATTTTTCTTTTTTTAGCTTATTTCTGTGTACGGTGTTAGGAAGTATCCTTTTTTGGTTTCTTTTTGATACTTTTTAAATTTTAAACATTTTGTATTGGATATCAGTATATTAGTATAACTGAGTAACAATACTGGGATAGTTTCAAGTGTACAGTGAAGGGACTCAGTCATCCCTATACATGTTCCATGTGATGGACTCTCTTGCTGATTCTTCACACTCATGACTGAGCCCTGCCTCAGGGCCTTTGCACTTGCTCTTTCTTCTGCATCGAATGCCCTTGCCCCAGATATTTATATGAGTCCTTCCCTCATTTACTTCAGGTTTTTGCTCTAATGTCACCTTCTCCATGAGTTCTTCCTTGACCAACTTACTTAGAATTGCAACTCCCTATGAATTCCTGGGAGATCCAAACATTCAGCCCACAGCTGTGTTTGAGATCTCCAAAAGTAAGAGGAAAAGGAAAGAATGCTTATCTCTGACTGTGTAACATGAGACTCTCGGGTAAGATGAGGTGATCAGTTTCAAGTCTCAAGACTGGCTTGTGAGGCTTTTTTGGTGAAGCTCAGCTTTATGACTTATAGTTAACAGCTTATAAAAATTAACAGCTACCCCCAAAATTTGCAAACCCCTTCTATCTGCTTTCCTTAGTTAATTTTCCACTATAGTTCTCATCACCTAAAGTATTACATAACATATTTATGTGTTTAACATCCGTTATTTCACACAAGCATTTGTCATGTTAAGACGGGATTTTTTTTCGATCTTATTCATTGCTCTATCCCCAGCAACTAGAACAGTGCCTGGCATGTGGTCGGGCTTAATAAATACGTGTTGAGTGAATGAACAGGAGACATGGCATGACTTGGTAAAGTAACAGAAGGAAGAGAGGCATGTGCCCAGAGTGCCCAGGAAAAAGCTCAGCTCAAAGGGACGGGGTGGCAGACTGAGGAGGGAGAGGTGACACGGCGTGAGCACGGAGGCAGCCCTTCTCTGTTTGACAGAAAAGGCAGCATGGGAAGAAGGAACTTCTAAAGAGGACAGAAAAGGTCCACGAGCATCCACATGTGATGGTCTGGGCTAACTCAGGATGCGGGTCTGCCCAGAGAGGAGGAAACGACCACGTTAGGAAGCAGAGGGAGGTCAGGACGGGGATGCAGCTGAGAACAGCCAGAGTAAGGTTCACGGCCCCTAGACACGCCATGTGCTACCCTCGAAGTTTCCATGTATTCTAGAGGCTGAGCTGATAGACAGCTCAGCATGCATGTATGGAGCAGCACTGAAGCTGACACCAGGAAGAGAGAAAAGGATAAAATCAAAGCTCTAGGATTGTAGCTGGCCTAGCAGAACTGTTCAGTAAATAAGTTCAGGTTAGATTTGAGCTGATTTGTCTTAGGAATACAGAGCAAAGATGACCTTTCTCTCAGCCCTCCTTCAGTTATGTATTAATACATGGACACGAAGTGGTTTTGTCTCAGAAACCCTTGCCCGTCCATTCCACCCACCTCATGCAAATACCTCTTGCAAAGCGTTGTCAAACAGACCTAGGTTGGCATTCCACTTCAAACCCTTACTAACTAAATAACATTGAACTATTTAGTAGTTCTATTTCCTCTTGAGTAAAATAAGGGCAATAATAATATATTTATCACATAGAGTGGTTCTGTAGATTAAATGAGATAAACACATATAAAGCCCTTAGTGCAGTTCCCAGTACAAAACACAGCTCAATATCATTTTTATTGTCTGCTGATCACTGCCTGCCCCTCCCGACCCCAGCCTATCTTACATCTCTGAATCCCAGCAGTGGGCACAAATTACACAACAGTAATAAAATGAATTTTCTCTGACTTTGAACAGTGTCAAAGGGACTGTAGTTAGAAAAGAAAAGATGAATATGTTTCTACTCTTCAGTAACACATTCCTTGCATCAGGACACTTTCAGAAAGTCAAAAAGGAAATCCCGTGATTGCTGCTGAGCTCAAGTCATGAGGATCCCACTGGTGTGCAAACACTCAGGAGGGAAACCAGTCCCAGATGGTGCAGGCTGGTATATCTCTCTGCGTAACCCGCATCTGCTCTTTCATTTTCTGGCTTTACCACCTAAACATTCCAACTAACACAATAAATGGCTCTGCAAGATATAAAGGAGAACCTACTGGAGCCCAGACTGTTTCTGGGCTGGAGTAAAAGTACTGCGAAGGAGCTGTTACAACACCTGTCAGCCGGGAGTTAAGCCGGTCATTGAGATGCAAGTCCTGTTCTCTCTCTCCTGACCTGGAGACTTAATTACAAACCATGACCACGGCCTTCTGTCCCAAAGACTGATTAGGTCTTCCCCCTGGGACTCAGTTCTGTGAAACCTGGAAAAGCTGCTACCCTACAAAAACCATCGAAATGGATACCCTCAATGGTGGAATCCTCCGATTTAAGAGGTCTACTTGATGCCCAGAAAAGTAAATGGGGAATACAGACAAGTGAATATGATTGGAGTCCTCTGAGAACTGTGAAACAAGGAAGAAAATTCTGAAAGCTTTTATTTAGAAATTGAAGTCCCCTTCTGCAAAATACTATCTGTGGTTTAAAATGAGCCTGAGAACACGTTCTGAGGAAGACTGCTGGATGTGAGGATTATGCAGTAAATTCAGAGGATAACACACACACACACACATTCATTAGGCACCAATTAAAACATTTTGCTTCTTTTTCCAGGTGTAATATCTGTTTAGAGCCTGTTAATTCTATTCTCTTCCTAGTTTTACACAATCTCAAAGATTTACAAAAAGCTGCGCTATGAATGAAACAAAGCAATTCCCAATATTTGAGCACCAAAGTATTTTTGTATACATGATGAGTGGTGCCATATAAACACTACAGCTTAAATTGCAAACCACCCCCGTTGCAGAACTCCCACACCTCTGTCTTGGTTTATTTTCTTTATACGTGTGTTTAGGTTTTCTTCTGTTTTATGGGAACAGAATGTAAGCTCCATAAGGCCGTGGAGGTGGGTATTTCCCTATTCTGTTTACTGCTCTTTCCACAGAGCCCAAAATAGTGCCTGGTCCCTGCTTGGCACTGGTATAAATCAGGGTCCAATCAGAAACCACAGCAGCTATTGAAACAGAGAGAATGAAAATTAAACATTATTAACTAGCCAAAAAGTTATTAACTTGATAACTAAAAGAATAACAAGATAATTCTAAAGTAATCACCTAGCTTCAGTTAACCAAGGGAAGAGGTTGAAATGATTAATTATTAAAAGGTGGAAACTTAGAAAGGGGGCTCCATGGATGTGAACTCTGAGAAGGGAACACCGCTGCCTTTGCTGGCACCTCTGAGCTCAGAGGAAGACCCCGTGGGCCTGTGACTCAGGTCAGAGGAGGGGCACTGCCGGACCCTTGTCTTTGAGGTGGCGTGTGCATTGGAAAAGACCCCAATGCTGGGGAAGATTGACGGCAGGAGGATAAGGGGGCGACAGAGGATGAGATGGTTGGTGTCATCACTGACTCGATGGACATGAATTTGAGCAAACTCTGAGAGATAGTGAAGGACAAGGAAGCCTGGCCTGCTGCAGTTCACGGGGTGGCAGAGTCGGACATGACTTAGCGACTGAACAACGATGAGGCTGAATCCAGCTGCACACTGGATTCAGATGCTGCCACCTGAGGGCGCTGTTGCGTCCAGGAACTGCTCACAGAACCGGAAGCCATAGGAAACCCCAGGGACATCACAGCCAGAAGCAGTTCCTCTCTGCCCACCCAGCCTTGCAGAGTCGCAGTTCCAGAATTCCAAGGCTAAGTGTAGAAGGGAGGGGTTTCTGCTTAGAGTAATCACTTATTAGCAATAACGTTATTAGTAAAGGTTTATAGAACAAAGAAGTGAAAAAAGGAAGAAAGGACAGATTGCTAGACATTGCTGATGATAAAAAGGCCTGTGGTATTTAAAGTAAGAGTAATCAAAATACCTCCCAGTTACTTTTCTCTTACATTGCACTAAGCTCTGTACACCTTTACTCTCTTATCCTCTGACAACTCTATGATACAGGTCTTATTTTATAGGTGAGAAAACCAAGAACCAGAGAGATTTAAGTATTTACTCAAGATCACAGAGCTAATAAATCCTAGAGTGGGGATTTGAAACCACAGATATTTATATTAAAGCCCATCTTCCTCCCTGCTCCTTCCTCATGCTTATTGGCTAGCATATATTTAGAAAGTAGGCATTTCAAGAACTCAGGGCTATCTAGAGAAAGAAAGGACTTGGACTTCGCAGGTATGTGTGTGTGTGTATGTAAATTCCAGGTTCGATTGTTAATGTTACCTTATGTATACTCATGAGCCTGTGAGGCCTGGAAACAGTAAGTTACTATTATTTCCATCAAAGTCTTTAGCCAAGAACAGAAAGAAACAAAGAATGAAAGACAGAAAGGAAGGAAAGAAAAGAAGAGGCAAGATTAGGAAAGGGGGGAAAGGAGATGGTAGGAGAGCGGAGAGAGGGGTGAAGAGAAGAGATGGAGAAGAACGGAGGGATGGAGAGGTGGAGTTGGGGGCAGGTGGGGAGGGTTTACAGGTAGTCATGGGCACCAGCCCCTCCCCACCCAAACAACTGCCTGAGAGAGTCAACTTTTCTTCCTTTCTCTCAACCAGAGCAAAAGAAGCTGTAATGAGGTTATTTATTCCCCGCAAGAAGCTCCATGGTAATAAGTCCCTTAGCTGACGCCACGTAGGCTAAGCTCCCTCACCAATACATGAAATACCCAAACCCAGCAATCAGCACAACTAATTGAAATGCCAGGGTGAAGTTCACAGGATGAGCGCTGCCGGGTTGCAGTCATTACCAGCGATTAAATGTTATGCGAAAAGATCCATGAAGAGACACAGGTTTAGCAATAGACTTTAACCCTACACACACCGTGGGAAAAACAAGGGAAAGAAAGGCCGGGTGGGAAAGCTGGAGTGGAACCAGCCCAGAGATTGGCTCTGCACAAGGATAGGGAGCGGGGAGGTGGGTTAGCGGGACATAGGTGGATCACAGTAGGATGCAGGCCAGCTGTCAGGAAGCTGATGGTGAGAGCGTGGAGGGATCCACCTTTCCTTCCTGAAGGGTCTCTAGGAGCAGCAGAGTAGACTCAGGATTAGATCTAGGTGCCAATCATAGCTTCACCTTTGTTTTCTAACCTGGAAAGCAATGATAATACTATGTCTTAGAATTTCCATGAGGATTAAATTAATGCTTTAAGCATGGATATGAATGCATGGCCTCCAGCTATTACTCTATAAATAGATATGTCGACCATCAGTCAACAAACAGCCAGCAGCAAATGTTTATTGCAAATGTATTATTTCCAGAAACTTTTTTTTTCTTTTATTTTCCAGCTCTTTTAAAAAAACTTTATTGAAATATTGTTGGTTTACAATGTTGCATTAGTTTAGGGTATATAGCAAAGTGGTTCAGTTTTGTGTGTGTGTGTGTGTGTGTGTGTGTACATGTATTCTTTTTTAGCTTCTTTTACGTTATAGGTAAGATATTATGGGTAAGATAGTCTCCTGTGCTATACAGTAGGTCTTAGTTGGTTATCTATTTTATGTATAATAGTGTGTATATTTTAATCCCAAACTACTAGTTTATTCCTGCCTCCCTTAAGGAACTCTTAAAGGAAAGCAAAGATGAATCTGACCCAATTTCTGAACTTTTGTTGTTGCTTAGTTGCTAAGTCGTGCCCAACTCTTTGTGAGCCCATGGACTGTAGCCCTCCAGGCTCCTCTGCCATGGGATTTCCCAGGCCAGAACACTGGAGTGGGTTGCCACCTGCTTCTCCACAGTCTGACCTTTAGACTAAGTCAAGTAAAGGGGCATTAGTGAAGCACATACCAGTCCCAAGACCAGCGTTCAGGACTCTACATAAATTAAAACCTCCAGTCCCCAAGAAACCTGAAATCAACTGAGACTCAGCAACCAAACAGCAAGGGAACCAGGAAGCCAGGTTTCAAAGCCTGGTATGTCTGTCTCCCAAGACCATGTCGTTTCCCTCCTCCCAAGATGCAAACATAGAAAGTGTAAAACCAGTGGGAAAGGGAACAGAGCCATAACAAAGCAGGTACTCCAGGTCCAGGCAGTGCATGTTCCCCAGGCAAGTGAGGACCCTGGCTTTTAGGAGAAGCGGATGTCGCTTTAGGTTGATCATGCCTGTGTTAACCTCCTAGGGCTACAAATTCTCACAAACTCAGGGAACCAAAACAACAGAAATTTATTCTGTCTCAGTTCTGAAGGCTAAACGTACTAAATCAAAGTATCAGTAGGGCTGTACTGTCTCTGGGGCCTCTGGAATATATTCGTATATAATATATAATATGTTATATATATTAACGTATTATATATAATTAAGGTATTATATATATTCCTTTTCAGATTCTTTTCTATTATAGGTTATCAAAAGACACTGAATATAGTTCCCTGTGGTATATCGTAGGTCTTTGTTGGTTATCTGCTTTATGCATAATAATATGTATCTTATAAACCCCTCCTCCACTATCCCCTTTAGTAACCATAAGTTCATTTTCTATGTCTGTGAGTCAATTTCTATTTTGTAAATAAGTTCCTTTGTACCATTTTGTCTTTCTCTGTCTGACTTACTTCACTTAGTATGATCATCTCTAGGTCCATCCATATTTACTGCAAATGGCAATATTTCATTCTTTTTTATGGCTGAGTAGTATTCCATTGTGTATATGGACCACATCTTTATCCATTCATCCATTGATGGTCTAAGCCCACCAAGTTGGGACTTCCCTGGCAGTCCACTGGCGGGGGCATGGCCTCCATCCCTGGCCAGGGAACTAAGATCCCGAATACTACATAGGGAGACCAAAAAATAGAAGAAAAGAAAAAGGCTCACCAATTTAAAGGTTAATTTCAGCTTATACAAAACATCCAGAATTTTGACCACATATCTGGACGCTGTGGCCCAGCCAAGTTGACATGCAATTAACCCTCACACACCCCGACTCCATCACTTGCATAGCTGATGCCTCAACATTCTGGTATCTCCATTTCAAAGGCCAGTTCCTTACCCTGCAAACTAAAGCAGTCTCCCATTTTGTTTTCTTTGTAGCAGGTTTCATTGTCTAAAATGAGCATATTCACTCCTCTGCTTTCTTATTTGTCCTCTGTTGTCTCGACCACTCCTGCCACTAGCTACATGACATTAAAGACCATAGCACTCCCAAGGCCGTGCATAAAAAGTGCATGACATGTGTTAGGTGCCCCCTTAGTGTATTAGTTTGGATCCTCAGGGAAGTCAAAACAGAGAAGCAGCTAGAAGTGCAAGAGGTCTCTAGGTGTGCTTAGTTCTGTCCGACTCTTTGCAACCCCGTGGATTGTAGTCCGTCAGACTCCTCTGTCCATGGGATTTCCCAGGCAAGAGTCCTGGAGCGGGTTGCCCTGCCCTCCTCTGGGGGATCGTCCCCACCCAGGGATCAAACCTGAGTCTCCTTTGTCTGCTGCATTTGAGACAAGCCTACTGCATGTCAAAGTCGCTCTGTCGAGTCCAACTCTTTGCGACTCCACGGACTATACAGTCCAAGGAATTCTCTAGGCCAGAATAGTGGAGTAGGTAGCCTTTCCTTTCCCCAGGGGATCTTCCCAACCCAGGGATTGAACCCAGGTCTCCCACATCGCAGGCAGATTCTTTACCAGCTGAGCCACAAGGGAAGCCCAAGAATACTGGAGTGGGTAGCCTATCCCTTCTCCAGCGCATCTTCCCGGCCCAGGAACTGAACCAGGGTCTCCTGCATTGCAGCTGGATTCTTTACCTGCGGAGCCATCTGAAGGGGCGACGAGCAGAGGAGTCCTGCACCCCACGGGGATAGCCTGCCATCTGCAGTCGCTGGCAGGTAACAGCCCAGAAGAAACATGGCCTCAGCACCTCTGTATGGGTGACCTGAGGGTGGGGGGAGGGTGGGAGCTGGAGGGGGAGAGGCTGGGCAGTCAGTCTGGCGCCTCTCAGGAGGAGATCTGAGTGGGGCATTGTCATGGCCACCCCAGGCACTCAGTAAGCACTGGGTGACTAAATGAATGAATGTGCTCAGTCTACATCCTGCCCCGTCTCTTGTCTGCTGGCTCCCTGCTTCCTCCTCCCCTCACCACGCTCACCACTCTCCTTCGGCCCCTACATGCTTGCATCCTCCTGGCGTTCCTCCTCCCCCTCTGCTCCCTCATCTCACCACTGAAATAAAGACAGCCCCAAAGCGGCTCCCTCTGTCAGGTGTGCTTCCTCGGCCACACTGTCCTGTAACCTGCCCCAGGCTTGGGATGAGAGATGTGCACGAAGACACTGGCCTGGGTGACACGTAAAAACTAGAGTTTGTGGAGCACTCACTGGGTGCCAGGTGGCACAGTGGTAAAGGATCTGCGTGCCATTGCAGGAGACACAAGAGATTCAGGCTCAATGTCTGGGTAGGAAAGATCCCCTGGAGGAGAAAATGGCAACCCACTCCAGTGGAAATCCCACGGACAGAGGAGCCTGATACAGAGTCAGTCCATGGGGTCACACAGAGCCCGGCACGACTGGGCATACCACCATCACAGGATGCCAGGCCTTTCCCTGCACCTTTTATGTCCATTATGTTGCTTATCTTCTCTTTGCCCCTGAAGAGGTAGCAGTCTCCCATTTTACAGACAAGGAAAGCGGTTCACAGGGGCTCCTTAGCCCAAGGCCACACAGCTTATAAATTGCCAGGGTTCAGACTCAGGATTACATGACTCCAGAGCCTGTGTTCTACTAGATGCGGATCCTGGCTGTCAGAAGACATGTTTCACAACTTCTATCCCCATGGCACTCAGGATGGCTAGCTGAGCACACAGTAGGTGCTTTGCCGCCAACGAGTGCCTGATAGGTTCTGACCCTGGTACACACTTGCCTGCAGAGCCCCTGTCAGCCAGGAAAGGGTTAACAGCTCCAGCAGAGGGAGCCTGGCTCTGGGCAACCTATTCTAAATAATGAGCCTCTGGTCTGCTTGCTAATGACATTCTCCTCTCACTGCTGCAGGTTTGACTCACAGGAGTAATGAATTAATTAGTGAATGTGGGTGAGAAGCTCTTTGAAGTTGTAAAAAAGCCTCCAGTACAAATGCTGAAAAAAGGGACCTGGTAGATTAAATCGGATACCCTGTGAGTGCTGAGGGGCTCCTGGGGGCCAGGCCACCTGTCCTCTGAGGACAGTGCAGACAGAACACAGGAAGGAAGAAGGGGCACCCACTGGCATCATAAAATAGCCAGCACCCAGGGCCACCTTCAGAGGCTCCAGCACCTCCTGGGAATCTGGGGAACAATCTGCTGATTCCTGAGGACTAATAGTGGAGGGATCTGAGGCCACTAAGAGGCTCACCAGGAAACAGTGCCCTGTTATCAGTGTCTTGGGGATTATATTCCTTTAACTACTGCTGCAAAATCGCTGCATAACCACCCACCCCAAAGCCCAGGGACTTACAACAGTCATCTTTTATTTTCATCTGCAGGTCACTTTCACTTTTCACTTTCATGCATTGGAGAAGGAAATGGCAACCCACTCCAGTGTTCTTGCCTGGAGAATCCCAGGGACGGGGGAGCCTGGTTAGCTGCCGTCTATGGGGTCGCACAGAGTCGGACACGACTGAAGCGACTTAGCAGCAGCAGCAGCAGGTCAGTGGAAGATCAGCTGGTCGAGGATGGGTTTGGCTGCTATGGTCCAGCTCTTGTGCCCCCCTTCTCCCACTCCCCTCCTGGGATGGGGGTAGCTCAGGAAGGGTCTCCTCCTGGGTATGGCAGAGGTGCCAGAGGACACACTCTCTCAAGCCTCAATGGAAGCCGCTAATATACCATTGGTCCCAAACAAGTCATAGCAGTGAGATGAGCCCAGGAATAAGAAAACATCCCAAGTGCAATGAGAGGACACTGTAAATTATATGGAAAAGGGCTGGACACAAAGAGGAGTAAAGAATTAGGGCCATTAGTACAGGGTACCATGCAGATGGAAGCGTGGTGTTGTGGTGGCCACCAGTCTAAGTGTCTGCCACTCACACCCATCGCCCATCCATCCAAACTCCCTCCCCTGCAGTTTCTGCAAGACAACAGGCCAGAGCTGAAATAAGGCCTCAGCTCTCTGTTCCATCAGCCCCAGCTAGGCTTGCCTCCCTCACTTCTGCCCCCCATCTGGCTCCTTCAAGCACTGAAGTTTGAAGCCATCATCATAAAACACACTTTAGCCTCAACACTACATGCAGGACACATACATAACAGTACCTAAACTGAGGAATCTGCCACTGAGAAAAAGAAGGATTGTGATCCGTATGGTTGTACATGTGATAAGAGGCTAAATAAGAAGGATGGCCAGTGTTCAAACAGGCTAAACCTGGTGAAGTATAAGCAGGAAGCCTTTTTTCTGTCTGAGCCTTACCTTCGATGCTACCATATCCTCTCTCCTTTTCTATCCCTCAGGGATAGTCCGTAGCTTTCCGTGCCCTTTTAACTGTTAAAAAATGCAGCCCCGTGCAGTTGAACACGAAGCCTCATGTTTCACTTGGCATTCACACCTCCCCCTCCTCGGTGCTCACCCTCAGTCTGTGGGACTTGGCGGGGGAGAGGAGGTGCTGTGTCCAATGCTATCCTCCCCTCGCTCTTCCGTCTCCACTCCCAGCTCCTTCAGGAAAGAAGAGGGATTTAGGGGGAAGAGGAGGACAGTCTTTTCAATAAGTAGAAGCTTTTACAATTGCTATCTAACATCTCAAGGCTCTGGATTTCTTATCTAAGCAATGGTGATAAATAACATTCAATATGCATACTCCTGGACTTTGGTGATGTCGCAATAACATAATACATATGAAGTTGCTCTGAGAAACCAAAAATATTACACATAGAAAAGGCATTATTATTACTTCAAAACCAAAATAATTCTATTTGCCATGATTCAAATCAACTCGCTATTTCTGAGTAAGAGCATTGCTCCTCTGACTTTTCATAGAGTACGCGCAGTAGGAACCCATTTCCATAAAGTTTGTATGGAGTGAAAAAAAAAGGAGATTTGCAGAATTACCTGATACCCTAACACCTGAGAATATTCTTGTATTATTGTTTCACCATGGCCAGAAGGTTGGCACCCAAATGTGCTCTTGAGTGGTTGACACAGGATTCCAGGAAGAAAAGAGAATTATTATCCAAGGACTGTGGAAATACTAGTGTCTTTTAAAGAGATTTACTGAACCAAGGTGATGGAAACTAAACCAAAGGAAAATATCACCAGAATCTAGGACCACATGAGTCCCTCGTTCAAGGGGGATATTAATAATTATCTCACATTTCTTAAAGTGGAAATAAATATACCAATGGCAAGACATGAAATGACATACATACAACAAAACATCATGACCTGAAGCCAAAAGCAACATCCAAACATTTGTATATATGTATATAGATAGATAAGTAAAATAATAATATATTCATTTGATATAAAATATAACAATGTGTAAACATTTTATATATTATACAACAGGCTGGTGTGACCAGGTTCCTCAGATTCAAGTTCCTCAGCTGGGCTTCAGGGGAAAATGGTACCCTCGGGGCCGGGCGTCTGGTGGGTGTGAGCAGATCCTAAAGGAGAGGGAGGCTGACAGTCCCAGGACCTGAGCCAAGAACAGACTCCCCTGAGGCCCTGTCCCTGCGTGAGAGTACTGCCTGGTTTCATCACAGTCACTCAGAAGCCTTGGTCTTTGAAAGACAGCGCCAGGTCCACCCTCATCAACAGTCCGTGTCCGAGAGGATGTGACACTGATCGGCGCTGATGGGTGACAGCTGGCCTGCTGCATCCAGGCCTCACCCCTCAAGTTGTTGGTGGACAGGACATCAATCCTGCCCCCAGGCCTCATTTCTGGTAGACACAATCGACACACAAACCATCCACCCCACCAAACCCCAGGTGATGGGGGCTCTTGGCCGCAGCCTGAAGCCTGAAGCTTCCAGTTGGACCTGGAGAGCCAGACCTNTCCCTTAGGATGGACTGGTTGGGATCTCCTTGCAGTCCAAGGGACTCTCAAGAGTCTTCTCCAACACCACAGTTCAAAAGCATCATTCTTTATCACTCAGCTTTCTTTATAGTCCAACTCTCACATCCATTCACGACTACTGGAAAAACCATAGTTTTGACTAGACAGACCTTTGTTGGCAAAGTAATGTCTCTGCTTTTTAATATGCTGTCTAGGTTGGTTATAACTTTCCTTCCAAGGAGTGTCTTTTAATTTCATGGCCGCAATCACCATCCACAGTGATTTTGGAACTGAGAAAAATAAAGTCAGCCACTGTTTCCACTGTTTCCCCATCTATTTGCCATGAAGTGATGGGACCAAATGCCATGATCTTAGTTTTCTGAATGTTGAACTTTAAGCTAACTTTTTCACTCTCCACTTTCACTTTCATCAAGAGGCTCTTTAGTTCTTCTTCCCTTTTAGCCATAAGGGTGGTGTCATCTGCATATCTGAGGTTATTGATATTTCTCCCCACAATCTTGATTCCAGCTTGTGCTTCATCCAGCCCACCATTTCTCGTAATGTACTCTGCATATAAGTAAGCAGGATGACAATATACAGCTTTGACATACTCAAAGGAGTACGGAATCAGTCTGTTGTTCCATGTACAGTTCTAACTGTTGCTTCCTAACCTGAATACAGATTTCTCAAGAGGCAGGTCAGGTGGTCTGGTATTCTCATCTCTTTAAGAATTTTCCACAGCTTATTTTGACCTACACAGTCAAAGGCTTTGGCATAGTCAATAAAGCAGAAGTAGATGTTTTTCCAGAACTCTGTTGCTTTTTCAATGATCCACCAGATGTTGGCGATTTGATCTCTGATTCCTCTGCCTTTTCTAAATCCAGCTTGAACATCTGGAAATTCACAGTTCACACATTAATAGAAGACATCAAACCAGTCAATCCTAAAGGAAATCAGTCCTGAATATTCATTGGAAGGACTGATGCTGAAGCTAAAGTTCCAATATTTTGGCTACCTGATTGAAGAGCTGACTCGTTGGAAAAGACCCTGATGCTGGGAAAGAGTGAAGGCGGGAGGAGAAGGGGATGGCGGAGGATGAGATGGCTGGATGGCATCACCGACTCAATGGACAAGAGTCTGAGCAAGCTCCGGGAGTTGGTGATGGACAAGGAGGCCTGGCGTGCTGCAGTCCATGGGGTCACAAAGAGTCGGACACGAATGAGCAACTGAACTGAATAGGAGACATCAAGCAGATCAAATCAAAAGAAACTTCAGAAGCCATATTCAAGGTCAAATCCCATTTTACAAAGGGAGAAACTGAGGCCATGAAAGATGAGGTGACTTGCACAAAATCAGATTGCTGGGCAGGTTGAATATTGAACTTAAGGGTTGAAGCTTGACACTGAAGAAGTTCCACATAAAGATTCTAGAAAACAAACTTGTTTCTTCAGTTACGAAGAAAGAGGAGATGAGACAACGCCCCCACGGTCATGGTGCCGAGTAGCACCTGACGTAGATTACTGCTGTCCCCGCTCGCAAGGGAGCCCTGTCACTGGGCTTGCTCAGGCATGCTGCCCTGCAGCTGGGTCCTCCGATGCTGACCTTGTGCTGCCTCCTGGCAGACTCCAAACTGAATCCTGAAAGATTTCTGTTGCAGCCGCCTCCCTTCCAGCTATGTCATCAGACTCCTGTTCTACATCAAGAAGTGAAAGAGGCAAGGGTGCGCCATAAAGGAGGAACATTAATCTTCCTAAAAACTGTGTCTAATCGTGTCACTCCCCTGCTTCTAGTCACCTAGAGGAAAAAGCCTTTTGGCCTCTCATGGCATGCAGATCTGACCCTTATCGTGCCCAAAGCACCACCCACTCCAGCCCTCATCTCCTGTGTTCCAGCCAAGCCAGTCTCCCCAGCCTTCCCTGGACACACACTCCCTTTCTTACCTCCTCCACTCTTTACTTGCTACTCCCTCAGCCTGAACTAAATGTTGCCCATTTTTCTGCCTCCCACATATAATCCTGTCCATTCTTTTTGAATCAGTTCTAACGAGGTGGATGAAACTGGAGCCGATTATACAGAGTGAAGTAAGCCAGAAAGAAAAACACCAATACAGTATACTAACACATATATATGGAATTTAGAAAGATGTTAATGATAACCCTGTATGCGAGACAGCAAAAGAGACACAGATGTATAGAACAGACTTTTGGACTCTGTGGGAAAGGGAGAGGGTGGGATGATTTGGGAGAATGGCATTGAAACATGTATACCATCATGTAAGAAACGAATTGCCAGTCTAGGTTTGATACAGGATACATGATGCTTGGGGCTGGTGCACTGGGATGACCCAGAGAGATGATATGGGGAGGGAGGTGGGAGGGGGTTTCAGGATTGGGAACTCATGTACACCCGTGGCGGATTCATGTCAATGTATGGCAAAACCAATACAGTATTGTAAAGTAAAATAAAGTAAAATTAAAAAAAAAAAAAAAGGCTAAGCAAAGTTCCTCTCCTCCTAAAGACTTCTCTCCAGAGCAGGGAGTACGTATTTGATGTCCAATATTTATCAGGAATATAACAGTCACTATTATTGAATGAATATGTGGCTGAAAGAGTAAAAAAAAACTTTTCTACCTGACTAGATTGTAAATTTCTTACAGACAGGAGCCATGATTATGCTTGTCCAAAACTTGCCACAAACAAAAATGATGGTGGTGGTGGTGGGACAGTGAGAGTGACCACCACTGAGTCAGCAGCTTTCTTGGCCTTCATCTTCCTCTCTAACATACAGCACCTCCAATCTCACTGATCTGTTGGCAGAAGGAAACGCTAACATGTCGGAGCAATATTTTGCACATATAAAATACTCTCCAAGTGGTTTCATCCCCTGGAGCAGTCCCTGGCTTTGAAGCGAAGTGGCTGTCTAACCACGTTAGCAAAGACTTGTGTTCTGGAATACACCTGGGGCAATGCCTTGTCATACACTAAAAGGTTTCGGAGCAAGAAAACATCCCAGCTGAAAGAAACATGAGTAACTTCAGAATTGCTGCCAGTGGTTAGACTCTGACTGACACTATCTCCCAGGACACAGTATCTGGCTGAATCTTATTCTCCCTTTTGTTCAGGTCAGAACAGAAGAATGTGGTTTTGTAAGACACAGAGGTCTTTTGTCTGTGTAACAGGGTGCTGGGCTCTCTGGGGGCTTGAGCCCACTTCAGGAGGGTCTGGGCAGTGTTCTCTGTGGCAGAGATTGGGTTCTTGCCCCAAGGACTCTGATCTGACACTGACCAGCTATACTATCAGTTCAGTTCAGTTCAGTTCAATCGTTCAGTCGTGTCCGACTCTTTCAACCCCATGAACCGCAGCATGCCAGGCTTCCCTGTCCATCACCAACTCCCGGAGTTAACTCAGACTTATGTCCATCGAGTAAGCCATGCCATCCAGCCATCTCATCCTCTGTCGTCCCCTTCTCCTCCTGCCCCCAATCCCTCCCAGCATCAGAGTCTTTTCCAAGGAGTCAACTCTTAACGATCCTGCAAAAGTCACTCACCCCTCTAAGCCTCAGTTTCCCTTTCTGTCTTCATGTCTCCAGAAGTCATCTAGTCACCCTCATCTTTCAAATCAATGCAGTAAAACTCATTTCTTTCCCTTGCTCACTCAGGTCTGGCCACACAGGTCTCTGTGCTATTTCCAGGGCATTCCAGACATACAACCCACCTCAAAACTTTAACACTTGCTTTCCTTCTCCCAGAAAATACTTCTAGGTAGCAACGTGACTCTCTCTTCACCACCTCAGTCTTTCCCCATCATCCTGTTTATAATAACAGTCCCACCCTACCCCTCAGCACCCCCTGCCCCCTTCTTCCTGCTTTACTTCTCTTCATGGTGCTTACTACCTTCTAACCTACTGTATGTTCACTTACTTAGCTTCTCTCTCTCCCACCTCCTACCCCATGACAACAGAATCTCTAGGAGGTAAGAATTTCTGTTTGTTTCTTTCACTGTTCAGAACAGGGTCTGGCACATAGTAGGGGCTCAAAAATATTTGTTACATGAGTTCAGCACGTGTTAAATGAGAACCCACTGTGTATCAGGTTCTGGCATGTAGAAGTGAATGTGGCAGCTTCTCAAGATGCTAAGTGTCTAGCAGGGTAGACAAATGAGAGGGAAATAAGTTTATTAATCAATAAAACAGAGGCAGAAATGGAAAGGTGATAGATCCAGGGGTAACTCAGAGGAAGAACTAGCTCACTCTCTTGGGAGGAGGGAAATCTCAGAGATTTCCTTAGGTGCTGACTCCTGTTCTGAACCTAAAAAGTTTCTGAGGGTCGGAGAGGGTCGGAGAAACTGAGAAGACCCACCAAGGTGGAAGGTTTGACTTGTCATTTGCTAAAAATTCTCTACTATGAACAAGGACGTAGATCTCCTAGGTTACTTAATAGATGTTGAATGGATGAATAAATCCGTGATTTAACAGAAAGGGATCATCTAAGGAATCTTCCAGCTCTAATACTCTTAATGTTTCTCTCATTCTATGTTACATTACTAAAGCTCTCTTCCAGAAAAAAGAGGGGAAAAAGGACAGCTCAGTCGTGTCTGTGACCTAATGGACTGTAGCCCACCAGGCCCCCCTGTCCATGTGATGTTTCAGGCAAGAATACTGGAGCAGACTGCCACTGCCTTCTCCACTGGCTCTTCCCAACCCAGAGATCCAACCCACATTTTCTGCATCTTCCACATTGGCAGGTGGGCTCTTTACTACTTGAGCCACCAGGGAAGCCTCACTACTGTATTTTAAATGGACAACCAACAAGGACTGCCTGTATAGCACAGGAATCTCTGGTCAATATTCTGTAATAAGCTAAATGGGAAAAAAACTTGAAAAAGAATATGTATATATATATGTATCTGTATAACAAACCACTTTGCTGTATACCTGAAACTAACATAACATTGTTAATCAACTATGTTCCAATATACATTTTAAAATAGATAAATAATAAATAAACAACATTTTTAAATTTAAAAATTCCCCAATACCCCCAAAGAATATTTTACCATTATAACTTTACCATTATAGCTTCTTTGAGGAAGAAATTCTCCCCAGAAGCCGCAATTAAAAAGCATGTTTTCAGAAGAAACTATTATATCTTTAGCTACCAGATTGTTTTATTAAATACTTTAGGTGACACCCAGATATGAGTAGGACGTGAGAATTAGAGATGGCACAAGTGAATTTTCACGGAGACAGCAATGGGATAGAGCAAAGATGGAAAACTACCTTTTCCCACCGCCTGTTTCATATCACCTGAGAGCTACTGATGCTTTTGCTATTGTTAGACGGTTGAGAGGAGCGGCAGGAGGAGGAATAGGAAGAACCCATGAAAATTACATAAAATTCAAATGTCCATTTCCATCAGTAAGGTTTATTGACACAGAGCAGGCTAATTTGTTTACATGTAACCTACAGCTGCTCTCATATATCATGGTGGAGTTGAGTAATTGTGTCAGAGATGGTAGGACTACACGGTCCAAGACATTTATCATCTGACAGCTCGGAAGTGCACGACTTTTAGGTTCTTTGGGGAAAATGATAGTAGCTCAGAAGCTACCATAGGTTAAAGATCAGGGTGGAGTAAGCCACTCCCTCACAGGCTCACTACAGATCGTATGAAAGGAGGACTCAGACCAAACAGTGCTTGCAATGGTTAATTTTAAGTGTTGACTTAGCTAGGCCATATAGCACTCAGGTATTTGCTCAAATATCAATCTAAATGTTGCTATGAAGGTGGTTTTTAGATGAGATTAACATTTAAATCTTTGCTGGTGGCTCAGATGGTAAAGAATTTGCCTGCGATGTGAGAGACCTGGGTTCAAAACCTGGGTTGGGATGATTCCCTGGAGAAGGAAATGGCAACCACTCCAGTATTCTTGCCTGGAGAATCCCATGGACAGAGGAGCCTGGCTGGCTGCAGTCTACGGGTTTGCAAAGAGGCAGCCATGGCTGAGCAATTAGCACTTTCACTTCCATCATTTAAATCAGTAGGCTTTAAGGAAAGCACACTACCCTCCAAAATGCAGGTGGGCCTCGTCTAATCAGTTGAAGGCCTTAAGAGAAAGCAGACTGGGGTCCCCCAAAGGAAGGGGGAATTCTGCCTGCAGATGGCCACCAGACTCAAGCTACAACATCACCTCTTCCCTGGGTATCCAGCTTTCCAATATACATCTTGCTTACTAGATTTGTAGACCTTGCAATTATTGGAATTTTCTCCAAAATATTTAAACCAACCCACATATCTCAGTCAGAAAATAATCTGCCTACAGTGCAGGAGACCCAGATTTGATCCCTGTGTCGGGAAGATCCCCTGGAGAAGGAAATGGCACCCCACTCCAGTATTCTTGCCTGGAAAACCCCATGGACAGAGGAGCCTGGTGGGCTGCAGTCCATAGGGTCGAAAAGAGTCGGGCACAACTGAACAACTAACACTTCACTTCACACATTGTCAGTAGCACTAATTTTTCCAATAAGAGCCCCTTTCTAACATTCATTACATTCATTAAGCTAATTAATATCCCACATATGTCACCAGTGAAATCTATTTCTAAACTCATTGAGATAATTAGCAAAGTCCCTGGTATTGATCAAAGGGAAAACATAACAAAAGTGATTGTCATGGTCATTTCTGGACTGTGAGCTTTCTGATTAGATTACTTGATGCCCACTTCTCAGAGATGGACTTCTGATTTATGGAACTGACTGCACCCAGGATGTGGTTTAAACTAATTGGCACATATACGAAACCACACTGAGATACAGAAGTATTTAAAAGCAAATTACAGACTTTCTGTTGATGGGGTATAAGAAATGTCAGCTTTCTACATTAAATTTTAATCTGCTTTAAGCCATCATCCTACCAATATGGCAGGATATTCAGTCCCACTGGGACCCTCCACCCACACCCCCAGCTTAGGCTCCATGAGGGTCCCAGGAATCTTATGCAGTTTCTATCTTCCCAAGAGGACCCTCTAGTCTCTCCTCCATGTGGCTCTTCTCATGTGCTCCCCACCACAAGCCTGGTCTCAGGGATCTTTGCCTAAGTTGAAAGGCCAGGGCCTCAGTCCCATCTCTGCAGGACCCTCTCCGTCCAATCTCTAGCCCCTCCTTCAGTCTGAACTCTGGCCCCACACAGCCACACCCGATGCAGGGATGAAACACAAAGCCCACGGGAGATTGCAGGGCTGAAAGCCAGGAGTGCCCTCCCACCCCACGCACATGCGTGTGTACACACAGACACGCACACTGCTCCCTGGCCATGGTACCCAGGTATTCAGTCAAACAGAGTCTAGATGTTCCTGTGAAAGCATTGTTAGATGAGATTAACATTTATATCAGAGGAATTTACATAAATTACTCTCCATAATGGAGACGGGCCGTATCCATTCAGTTGGCAGTCTTAAGAAAAAAGACTGAGATCCTCAGGAGGGAGAAGGAACTTGTCTCCTCACAGCCTTTGAATTTGAGCTACAACATCAACTCTTCCCTGGGGCTCCAGCCTGCCAGCCTGCTCCGCGGATCTTGGACTTGCCAGCTTCAATAATTGCATCAGGCAATTCCTTAAAATAAATCCCTCCCTCATACATACACACACACACACACACCCACATATAGTGTGTATATATATATAGGATTTGTGTGCATACACACTCACACATATATCACATCCCACTTGTTCTGTTTCACTAGAGAACACTAATACAGCTTCCAGGATGAAATTTCTGAATATCCTCTCTCTGTTCTCACAAGATCAATTATTCCATTTTATGTATTTCAGAGGTAGAAGAACAGAGAATAAGAGAATGAAGGAAAGTGACATGAAAGTCTCTCAGTTGTGTCCAACTCTTGCGAACCCATGGACTGTAGCCCACCAAGCGCCTCTCTCCATGGAATTCTTTAGGCAACAGTACTGGAGTGGAAAAGGAAAGGGAAGGGTTTTTCCGACAGATGCACAAGAAAAGGAAAAGGAAGAAAGCGCTAGCAGCCAAGGAAGGCCCATGTTAGTTCGGGTCCCCAGGCAGCAGAGACCAATAGAGTCTGCAGTGTGAGAGATTTTTTTCTAGCAAGAATAGTAAACAAGGAAATTGATATTTTTAAAAAACAAGGAAGTCTAAACTAGCAATTACAAGTCCATAATAAATCAATTAATTTGGTATAAAAACAAGGCTAAATGTAAATAATGGACAATAATATGTGAGATTAAAGAGGAAGACCAGGGTTACAGTAATCCAAGAGCTTTGCATTTCTCAGCAATTCAGAGATATATTTAACTCTAGAGCTGTTTAATGAAGATGCATGTTAAAATTAAGGGTAAGCAGGGTCTTCCCTGGTGGTCCAGTGGCTAAAACTCCACACTCCTAATGAAGGAAGCCCAGGTTCAATCCCTGGTCAGGGAACTACATTCCACATGTCACAACAATGACCTGATACAGGCAAATAAATAACAAATATTTCTTTTTAAAAAATTAAGGGTATGCATTAAAAGATTAGAAATATAAAATATAACTCCCGAATGGGAAGTAAGTGGAAGAGGAGGGTAAAGAAAACTAAAGCAAATTAAAAGCCAGGCAAAGGAATGTAGGAAAGAAGCATAAAAAAATGCAAAATAGAAAATACAAAACAGGGAATTCCCTGGTGTCCAGTGGTAAAGATTCTGTGCTCTCACTGCAAAGGGCCCAGGTTCAATCTCTGGTTGGGGAATTAAGACCCCACAAGCCATGCTGCATGGCCAAAAATAAAGGAAAACAAAGGTAGGAAAAAAATAATAAAACACAAAATAAAGTGATAGATCTAAAAAGTAAAAATATATAATTAACCAAAGTAAATGTAGAATGCATGCTGAGTTGCTCAGTCATGTCCAACTCTTCACAACCCCACAGACTGTAGCCTGCCAGTCTCCTCTGTCCGTGGAATTTTCCAGGCAAGAATAATGGAGTGGGATGCCATCATCTACTCAAGGGGTAATGCAGAGTAAGCCCGCCAGTAAAAGTCAAAATGTTTATCAGTTCTGGGGCAGGAAATATATTAGGTAAGCCTGGAGCATCTTGTTACGTTAGAGAGCAAAGAAGTTGCCAAAGATGACAAGGGTCACATAAAAAGATTCAGGACCGCTGTCCAAGATGGGACCATTTGAGCAACAGTAAGAATTATTATAACTGCAAGAACAGAAAATATATTTGCAATATCCAAACACATAAACTACAATAGCAAATATATTAGCAAATAATTGCAACAGAGTGAAACTCTTCCAATATATCACAAGGGTAACCTTTAAATGGTCATAATGAAGGAAATAAATTCATTTCTAAAAAGCTAGTAAATAAAGGGGAAAAAAAATAAGCATTTATCCTGCCTTTCCTTTACAAATAATACCCCAAGATAACCCAACAGTTGAGTAGAGAAAACTCCTTATAGAAGGACCCCAGCTATCAAATGAAAAACATTTATAGAAATAGAGGCCTCCCAGGTGGCTCAGACAGTAAAGACTCTGCCTGCAATGCAGGAGACCTGGGTACAATCCCTGTGTCAGGAAGATTCCCTGGAGAAGGGAATGGCAGTTCACTCCAGTATTCTTGCTTTGAGAAATCCATGGACAGAGGACCTTAACAGGCTACAGTTCATGGGGTCGAAAAGAGTCAGACATGACTGAGTGACTAACACTCTCACTATAGAACTAGAATTATTTTAAAAGCAGTATAGAACCATTATTTTGCAATCCTACTAAAATAATGAATCTAGTTCAAAGGTTGGCAAAACTTGTCTTAGAAGGCCAGCTAGTAAGTATTTTTTAGGTTTCACAGACCACACAGTCTTTGTCAGGGCTAGTTAATTAAGCTGTTCTGGCTCAAAAGTAGACATAAACAATATGTCAATGAATAAGCACGGCTGCCTTCTAATAAAACTTTATTTACAAGAACAGGCATGATCAGGATTAGGCTCACAGTTTGCTGATCCCTGACCTAGATAGTGATGAGCAGTATTTCCTAACATCATAGAGGCAATCATACTATGTTTTCAAGCACAATGCAACTAATTGAAAAAAAAAAAAGCAAAAAGAAAACTATCGTCAGAAATTATAATATATACTTCTTAAATACTCAAAGATCAAAGAAGGAATCAAGATGGAAACTAGAAAATATTTACAACTAAATGATAACAAAAATGCTATCCATCCAACTTGTGGAATTTACCTAAAATGGCACTTAAAGGGACACTGTAGCCTTAAATGTTATATTAGAAAAGAAGAAAAATGGGAGGTTAAGGAGCTAAGCTTGCAAACATTTGGGCAAAAGACAACAGGACAAATCTGAAGAAAAGAGAGGAAAATAAATAATAAAACAAGAAAAGTTAATAAACTGGAAACAAAAACATACCACAGAAGACAAGGAAAGCCAAAAGCTGATTATTTGAAAAGAACAATAAAACAGACACAGCAGGAAAACCAGTTAACACCCACGCTTCAAACAGGCTAGATAGAGAGGAATCGAGAAATTTCACATTAAAATGCTACAAATGACAGATTAGGAAGAGAGCTAGTGTTTTAACTCTTGACTGCAAGCAATCAGGATTTTTTTCTAGAAGTTCTCAATCTTCTTCCTAGGGATTTATAATTCTTTCTTATATTCAGAATCCATTATTTTCTGCCTGATTCTCTCCCTCCGACTCCACGGAGCCTTCCCCTCACTCTGAGCAGAGAAATATCTCACCTCCAAGGTCACTGAGGAAATAGAAACCATTAGATGCAGCCCCTTCGCCCACTTCCCTGGATTCACTAACCCACCTGGCCACAGTAAGTGCATTACTGTCTTCCAAGCTCAAATATTTCAATATGCCTTTCCCTGGCCTTCTTCTTGGTAACTAGTATTTTAAGTATTTCTTCTCAGTGTTTCTCCCAGCAGGTCTTTTCTATCCACGACAACTTCATTAGCACACAGCTCAACTATTTCAGCGACCTCTCACTCTGGCTCCCTGATTCCTGTGTTTTTTCCCCAACCCACCATGGCAACCATGGACAAAGTAATTTCCCTTAATAAAAATTAAAGAGAAAAAATAAACTGACCATGCTGTCAAGCTTCAAAGTCATGCGGGACTCCCTCCTGCCCAGCAGATGAAGACCAAGCATTGATGCTGGGCATTCAAGCCTTCATCTTCCCACCCTGTTCCCACTCCCCCCTTCAAGACCTTTCAGTGGACTCACTCACTGTGGAGCCTCCTCCTTTGTCCCTTAAGGATTTCCCTCCCAGGAATCCTCTTATATGTCCAACTTCTCCCCCAAACTCCATGAACTTCCCTCTAGCAGATTTAGGGGCTTCAGTTATAAAATACTTTGCATGATTTCTCATGCAGCAAGTAATTATTTTTTCACCAAATATTTAGTAAGCATTGTCACCTAGAGACCTATATTGGAATAATTATACCAGCCCTATTTGCAATCACCAAAGATTAGAAACCACCTAAAGTCTTTCCACAGCAGAATGGGCAAGCAAATGGCGCTATGTTCATAGAATGGAATGCTATGTACATAATATTAAGAATGGAGGAACATTCACAATATGAGGTGTATGCATGATTTTATCCACATCAATTTCAGAAAAAAGCAAAACCAAATGATAGCGTTAGAATCAGGATGATGGTGACCATTGATAGAGATGAGGGGAGGGGTTGGTGACCGGAACAGAGCACCGTGGGGGCTTCTGGGGTAACGGTAGTTCTGGTTCTTAATCCTGGTCCTAAGGTGTGTTCCCTTTGTGATGATTCATCAAGCTATTATAGTGTGTATACATAGTTATGCAATACATAGTTACAATATATACACTTTTCTCTATACATTAAACTTCGACAAATAGTCAATTGAAAACAGCAGTGAGCACCTACTGTGCACCAGACACAGGGTTAGAGGCACTGGGAACATAGTCCATTCCTCAAGGACTAGAAGCCAAGTGCAGAGGCAGGTGAGGAAGCGTGGCAGGACTTACAACACAGAAAGGGAGTGATGATGGAGGTAAGCATGGCATGCAGCCCATTCAATTCAGTGAGCCTCAGTTTCCTCATCTGTAAAATGGGGAACATATTTCCTACTTCAGTGCGTTACATAAGGACCCAAAAGATAATATAGATGGACGTGTTCCACAGAGTCCCTGGGGCACAACAGACACTCCACAAATGGTTCTTGACTCGGAATTTGATTCTCAGCACGAACATTCCTGGAAATCTCCCCAGATAGCAGCCTCTCCCACTCTGCCTCCTTTCCCCCTTCACACTCTCACACACACACTCAGACACACAAACACCACATGCGCACAGGCCATCAGTCATGGCTTCTTGGATTAAGACAACAGTGGAAAATGCATATGAAACGTCAAAGGTGTTCGTGGTCACTCTCTCTCATTTCTGAAGATGTCTGGGATCCCATACACACCCCTCTGCCGAGTCCTGAGCTGCTCCCACCCAGATTTCCTCTGCTGCCTGAAGCCCAGCAGCAAGCCAAAGGGCCATCAACATGCTCTCTTAGAGGTACACGCCCCAAGCCCTGAAGAATCTGGATAAGGAGCGAATGGCGTCATCTCCAGTCTCTTTGCTTCTCATAGGATTGAGGAGCTTTCCAACCTGAATGAAAACAGTTCTCTGAAGTCTGTTCCTGTGCAGAAATGGACGTGTAGAAGTGTGAATGCACTCTGCCGGGTTTGGAGGCTGTGGCTCCAGCTGGTTTCATCTGACAGCAGTCTCATGAGGTCTGACAGTTAACACAGACAGTGACATCAGTCCACAGATAGCAGAGTTGCTGCAGGATCCTGAACAGGTCCCAGAGTTGTGTTTGGGGCACAGCGCCCTCCTTCTTGATGCCATCTGCAGTGACTCACCCAAGTATGCAAATGTGAGCAAGTAAGCCACGGATGGGAAGGAGATTTGCTAATGCAGGTGCAAGCCCACACATCTGTGCAAAGAGCCAAGAAGGCACTTTCACCCACTGGTTCCCATCCAAAGTCTCTCTCACACCCCACTGCTTCTCCCCATCTCCCTCTTCAGAACATCGGCTCCCATTCACTCTCAGCAATACTTCTAAAGTCACCTCCTCAACCCAGCTCACTGGTTCCCTTCTTGCCCCGCCAGCTCCACCACTTCCCTTCACCCGCTCAAGCCCACCAAGCTCCCTCCAAATTTGGAAGTTTGCCCTGCCTGGAACATTCCACACCTCCTCTTCACTGGGTTGAGTCCTGCTCATGCTTCAGATCTCCGTTCCCAAGTCACCTTCCCCTCCTTCTCACATGCCAGTCTAAAGTAGATCTCTACCTGGCACCTTTCCCCCGATAGCCATCACAAGGTGTAAGTAATTAGTGATCTGTGTACTTATTTGCATATCTGTCTCATCTGCTGCTGGATTATAGAAGTTCATTCATCACTCTGTCCTTGGAGTCCAGAGTAGGTGATCAATATTATTGGTTTGATTGGGTTATTGATTGATCGATGGATCTCTGGACAGGGAACATTGGCAACCAAATTTAAGCTGAAAAATAAGGCTTTTTCCTTCATTAGTGGAAGAGGTTTAGGGAAGCAATGGAAAAATCATGCTGCTTTCTACAGTGAAATGTTATGGGCAGTCATATGGTCTGAGCGCACAACCAGACAAACTTGTTTCTGCCATGCATCAGCTGTGTGATCTGCAGAAATTCTCTTAACCTCTCTGAAACTTCATTTCTTTCTGACAGTGGGGTAAAAATAATGCATTTGGGGGTTATTGACAGGATTGGATGAATTGAAGAATATAAATGTATTTTATAAAATCCTGAAGCACAGGAGCTGAGAAGGACATGGCAACCCACTCCAGTGTTCTTGCCTGGGAAATCCCATGGAGAGAGGAGCCTGGTGGGCTACAGTCCATGGGGGTCACAAAGAGTCGGACACGACTGAAGCAACTGAGCACAAAGCACAGGAGAATTCATGGGATCTGAGTTGAGGCAGCAGCAGAGAGGCTGACCATAATGGAAATGTGCCAAGCCTGTCTGAGAGGCAGTCCACACACTTACTGTGCTGTGCTGAAGAGTCTTCTCTGAAAATTTACAACCACCTGGAACCTGTGGATGTGACCTTATTTAGAAATAGCATCTTTGCAGGTGTAATTAAGTTGAGATGAGGCTCTACTGGATGAGAGTGGATCTAATTCAGTAATGGGTGGATTTATAAAAAGAGAGAAATTTAGCCATCAGAGCTTGGGAGTGTCAAGGAAGGCTGCTTCCCTAAAGCCTTCAGAGGGAGCAGGGCCGTGTTCATCCCTTCACTTTGAACTTCCAGCCTCCAGACCTGTGGGAGAATGGATTTCTGCTGTTTTAAACCACCTACCTTGCAGTGCTTTGTTACAACAGTGCTAAGATACTAAGAAACACACACTAGCAATTGGCCATTTTGGATACCTACAAGTGGCCCACGTGGCCCACCTTTGCCCCAGGGAGCGAATCTTTGTAACCAAGGAAACAGCCAGCCCTTCTGTATAGCCTGGAAAAAGCTTTCAGGAAAATTTCACTTCAAAAGATAAAGCACAGAGATGAACTGTTTCCCTTGAGCTGCCCACTCCAGTACTCTTGCCTGGAGAATATCATGGACAGAGGAGCCTGGTGGGCTACAGTCGACAGGGTAGCAAGGAGTCAGACACGACTGAGCAACTAACACTTTGACTTTCAGGCCAATGGACATGTTCTGAGCATGTGTAAAGTAGGCTGTGATGTTTAGTATTAAATGCATTTTTGGCTTAGGATAATTTTAACCTGCGATGGTTTTATCTTATCTCTCATAACTTGATAAAGACCTGTAGATATGGAAAATGGGCCAGAGGAGGGATATACTAGAGATAAAATCCAACTGACTGTCCCCCATACTGGCCACCCTAACACCCGTCATAGACTCAGCGCCTAGAATTCATGACTATTTCTATAAAGCACTGGGCACTGTGTCATTCCGTTACCCATACAAGCAAATAGTAAGGAACCGCTGCTCTGTCAAAGAAGAGAAACCATAAGGTGAGCCCACTCACTCGCAGTTATGCAACAAGGCCAGACAGAACCAGAATTCAGAACACTCATCCCTACGCTGAGCAACTGCCAGCCCGGAGAATATGCAGATTCTCCAACCCAATGGGCATGAACTCCACTGCTCCCGCCCTTGCTTACCCATTGCCTCCTGACATAGAGGATGTGACTACGTGGACTCCGTACAAGGTCGCAGTATCTGCTTCCACCTCCTCACTTCACATAGAAGGCAAATGGCATCCAGGCCATGGGGATGGGGGGTCAGCGACACCACCCAGTGGAAAGAAGATCCCAGAATTTCCAAGTCTCTCCAGGGTTACCTTATGGAGAAAGGCCTGGATTTTAAGACTCTTGCTTGTGCTGTGGCGGTCATGTTTACCAAGCATCTATCATGCTCCCTCATCGTCTCCGTCCCTGTGAACAGGGGGTGGAGATACAGCCCTCTCTGAACTCACTGCTTCAAAGCCTTCCCAGGTGTGGCTCAGAAGTGCAGCTGCAGGATACCTCGGTTTGGTTCTAAATCCACAGAAGTAAGAACACAGCCTTTTCCTGCTGTGAGCGAACTCGTGATCGTTTTTTCCTTATGTTGGTGAGGTCAATTACTCTCCTGCCGTTCTGCAGTAAAGCTTTCCAAGACTCTCAAGTCACTGCTCTTATTAATTACTGTATCAGCTGTTTTACATACCCTAATTATCTCCCTGTGGCACAGACAATGGCCTTTTTTAAGTTTTTCTTTTTTTCTTGCTCTTTCTGGTAAAAATAGAAAATATGAATATGTATGTAGTTAAGCTTTTTCAAAATTTAAACACAGCGTGAGCGCCATCTGCTGCTTAAAATGAGGAATAGCTGCCTTGATTCCTAGTTTGAAAATCCTCCTAGTAAAACTAATGGTAATAAAAATAAAGTAGTAATATCTTTCAAAATAAAAGATGAGGGACTTCTCTAGCTGTCCAGAGGTTAAGACTCTGTACTTCCACTGCATGGGTCCGATCCCTGGTGAAGAAACTAAGATTCCCACATGCCCCACAGTGTGGCCAAATTTTTTTTTAATTTAATAATATATAAAAATACATTTCGGCTCATAATGCCTTCCTCTGCTAAGTGACTTAATCCTCAGAGCATAATTAGTTGTTCTGAAATATTCATCACGAATATCACAGCTTACACTTGGTAAGAACTTATGTGCCTGATTTCATAAAATGTTCACAACTGTGTTGATTGGATTCTGTCACTCTCCACACTTTAAGAAATGAAAGCACAGAGAGGGGAAGTGACTTGCCCAGGAAGTCGATGGCACAGCCAAGATTTGAGCTCCCACGCGCCCGCCTTCTCCTCCGCACCCACGCTCCACAATAAGCTTAGTGAAGAACAGAGGTGCATGTAAGGACACAGAATGACTCACGGTTTGCAAAGCTCTCGCAAGTGAGCCTTGGTCAGTCCGCTCAGCCACCTCGGCAGAGACGCTGTCATCACCGCCCCGTCACACGTGAGAGAGGTTAAGAGTCCCGCCCAGACGTCACACTCAGAGGGGGCACAGCGCCGGAACCTGCGTCTGCCGACTCTGGGTTCCAGGTTGTACCTACCCCGTGGTATGGCTGTCCAGCCCTCACAAGTGATAGAGAAGGAAGGCATCTTAATCAGATTCCAGCCTCCCTCAGGTCGAGCAGGGCAAGTAGGAGAACGCATCTTCACTTTCTGAAGGCTCAGCGAGGCAAGAGACCCAACAACAGGGCCTGCCCTCCTCCAGAGAGAGGGCCCGGCTCCGATCCTCCGCGCCCTACCCTGTGTGCCTTCCACACCCACGCCTGCTGGGGTAGGAAGTGCTCGGACCCTCCGCCTACAGGCGGGCCACCCTCTTCACACACTCACACACACACACACACACTCTCACACACTCACACACGCCCCAGCGCTCGCTGGTTCAGCAGGTAGCTTTTCCTAAGGCTCTAACAAAACAGATGTCACACTGATGTCTCCCGAACTGTGCTTTACACACACTGTTGGTGATTCGTTGATATCTAAGGAGTGATTATGATGGAGAAATCCCAATAATTTTTTATGGTGACAGATGGTAACCAGACTGGCTGATTATTCGTAATATATAAATGTAGCAAATCACTATGTCATACACCCAGAGCTAACATAGTGCTGTAGGTCAATTATATGTCCATTTTTTAAAGGTTTTCAAAAGTAAACCCATGAATAGGTTAAAAAAAAAAAATAGAGGAATCCCAATACCTACCATGGCCACTCAGAGGCAGGCAGGTAAGGTCGGGGCACAGTTTTGCCCTTTACAGAAAGTTTGAAGCCTCTCTACACTTCAGTTTTCTCATCTCTAAAATGAGGATAATAATCCCAAACTCTACAAAATTCATTGCGGGTTAAAGGGACATCACACTAGAAAATGCCTCATCAAGTATTCAGCCCTTTGTGTATGCTAAAGAGGGCTTCCCTGGTGGCTCAGAGGTAAAGAATCCATCTGCCAATGCAGGAGATGCGGGTTCAATCCCTGAGTCAGGAAGGTTCCCTGGAGAAGGAAATGGCAACCCGCTTTAGCATTCCTGCCCGGGAAATACCATGGACAGAAGGGCCTGATGGGCTACAGTCCATGGGGTCGCAAAAGAGTCAGTCATGACTGCGTGACTCAACAACAGCAACCAAATATGCCAAAGAAAGCCCTTCCTGAGGAATCTGGCTCTGTGAACTGTGCTGCTGCTGCTGCTGAGGAGTCGCTTCAGTCGTGTCCGACTCTGTGCGACCCCACAGACGGCAGCCCACCAGGCTCCGCCGTCCCTGGGATTCTCCAGGCAAGAACACTGGAGTGGGCTGCCATTTCCTTCTCCAATGCGTGAAAGCAAAAGGTGAAAGTGAAGTCGCTCAGTCATGTCTGACTTAGTGACCCCATGGACTGCTGCCTACCAGGCTCCTCCATCCATGGGATTTTCTAGGCAAGAGTACTGGAGTGGCTTGCCATTGCCTTCTCCACTGTGAACTGTAGATTATTCCAAAACTATGAAGCTAGCTGGAGATCACAGTGATGGAAAGACTAAAATTGTAACGTGCCATGAGAACACAGGCTGTTATCATTATTAGACCAGAAGAGTTGAGGTTCCACAACGAATCATCAATTCCACAGTTTACTGAGTGCTGCTGAGTCCCAGGTACCATGCTGGGGGAGAGGAGGGTATTCACAATACTCAAAATACCCCTAGGCCCTGGGGCTTAAGGCATTCACTACTCAGCAGGGAAGACTGGACTACTCAGGAGGGAAGACTAGACTCCCCCCTCCTCTCTGACACAAGGAGAACCACTGGGTATTTGCACAGAAGGCAGCTCCAGCTGTACCCCGGCATGGGCACAGCATCAAACCCTTCTCAGCTCCTCTGACTCTGCCACTTACATGCAGTCTGTCCTGGGACAAGCTACTTATCCTGTCTACCATAGGAGCACCAGCCCAGATAACAGATTTTAAAATGATATCTAAATAGCAAAGTGCCAAGCCAATGTTGTGGCAAAGGCCATTCTTATTCCTCAATACCATTCTCCCTTGCCTCCCTAGCTGAAAACATGGCTCTTCAGCCACAAAACTACATCTCCCAGATGTCCTTGCAGTGAAGCATGATAATGTGACTAAGTTCTTGCCAATAGGATGTCAGCAAAGTATCATGTGGTAACTTCTTCCCACCTTTCTTTATTCTGTATTTGGGATGTGGAAGCTGTGACTACTGAGAATCCAAAGTGAGCCATGAGGATAGTGGCTAAACCCCAGGGAGAGTTGAGTAGAAGGATGGTTGTGGTTTCAAAGACTTTGTGGAGAGAGCCATCCCAGCTGTCCTGGGCTGGAAGGCCTGTAGATGTTCACATGAGAGAGAAATAAATATATATTCAAGCCACTGTAGGTTTGAATTTCCTGTCATTTACAGCTGAACCTCATTCTACCGAATATAAATATAGTTTGCTATCATGACTTGACATGCCACCGAGGCCTTTCTAACAAAGGCTTTGTGCAACAGAATCAGTTCAGTTGCTCAGTCACGTCCGACTCTTTGAGACCCAAAGGACTGCAGCACGCCAGGCTTCCCTGTCCATCACCAACTCCCAAAGCTTGCTCAAACTCATGTCCATTGAGTCAGTGATGTTATCCAACCATCTCATCCTCTGTCATCCCTTTCTTCTCCCATCTGCAATCTTTCCCAGCATCAGGGTCTTTTCCAATGAGTCAGTTCTTTGCATCCGGTGGCCAAATGATTGGAATTTCAGCTTCAGCATCAGTCCTTCCAATGAATATTCAGGACTGATTTCCTTTAGGATTGACTGATTGGATCTCCTTGGAGTCTTCTCCAACACCACAGTTCAAAAGCATCAATTCTTCTGTGCTCAGCTTTCTTTATAGTCCAACTCTCACACCCATACATGACTACTGGAAAAACCATAGCTTTGACTAGATGGACCTTTGTTGGTAAAGCAATGTCTCTGCTTTTTAATACGCTGTCTAGGTTGATCATAGTTTTTCTTCCAAAAAAGGAGCAAGCGTCTTTTAATTTCATGGCTGCAGTCACCATCTGCAGTGATTCTGGAGCCCTAAAAAATAAATGGTATGGCCCTAACAGTACAATAGAATGGGTTGGACAAATAAGAAAGTCACCTCTCACCACAAATGAGACTCAAGGAAATACTGTACAAACTTCTTTGAAGGTTATTAGAGAACAGAATCTTTCATCAGCTGGATTCCAAGAACCAGCAATCCAACAGGCATGAGACCCATGTGCATGATAGGAGTCACGATAGAAACCAACCATTTTGTGAAAAATTCATGTAAAATATGTTCCTGAACCACCTACCATGCCAGGCCAGATGCTCCAGCTACAAGGGTGTTAAGATATGGTCCCTGCCCACAAGTGGCTCTCAGCATCAGGGCAGACAAATGAGGACAACACCTGGAGCCTGTACAATTACAGAGGTGTTTGCGGGGCTGTGGGAACTCGAGAGGGAAGAAACACGGACAGCCCGGTAAGAAAGCAAAGGGAGAACTAGGAAAAGTTCCTTCCTTTCAAATGGCTATTTATTTATTGAAGAATTGTTGATTTAAAATATTGTGTTGTTTTTAAATGTATAGTAGAGTGCTTTGGTTACACATATTCCTTTTCAGATTCTTTTGCATAAACATTAATGAATATAAAGAATTAAAAGATACTGAATATAGTTTGCTGTGCTATACAGTAGGACCTCGTTGATCATTTGTTTCATATATAGTAGTTTATATCTGCTAATCTCAAACTTCTAATTTATCCCTCCTCCCTCCCTTCCCCTTTGGTAACCGTAAGTTCGTTTTCTTTGTCTGTGAGTCTTAGCCATAAAAACAAATGAAATAATGCCATTTTCAGCAGCATGGACCGGGCCTAGACATTATCATATTAAATGAAGTAAGTACAACAGGGAAGAACAAATATCATATACTATCACTTATATGTGGAATCTAAAAAATAATACTAATGAACTTAGTTACAAAACAGAACAGACTCACAGACATAGGTACGGTTTCTTAAAGGCGACATTGGAGCTTGGTCTTAATGGATAAATGGAAGTTATCCAGAAAGAGAAGAGTGGAGAAAACCTCCCAGGCAGAGCACCAGTGCAGAGGCCAGAAGGCGTTGGTGGAAACCCAGAGCAGGTGTCCAGCAGTGTCCACCTGCCCCGGGCCACAGAGCGACGCCTGGGAGCAGCAGCCACCCCCATGAGCCCCACCAGCCCTCGGAAAACAGCTGCACCCCCAGGTTTCACTTTCCAGGGTGACTCAGAGGATGACGTGGAGCGGCTGTGGGCTCCCTGGGGCAGTCTCTGCATGTGGGGTCATCGCTGGTGAGTAATGAGACAGGCTTTACAGATGCAAAGTGAGAAAATACCAAAGTTCTCGAAGCAGGAAGAAGGAGATGTGGGACAAGCAAAGGAGAAGCGAGCAGTATTGATTCCCTTTTTGGAGACAAGACAGGAGCTGGTCCTGCTGCCTCGTTGCCTGCCTGCCCCCCCCCCCCCCNCCCCCCCCCATAACAAAAGGAGAATCTCAATCCCATGGATCCATCAACACCAGAGGTCAGATAGAATGTTCTCAGGGTCTCCCCAGACCGTCTCTCTCCCTTTCTGCTATGTCAGAACTGAGGCACCCTTTTCTACAAAGGGCAATGGGTATGTGCTCAGTCATGTCCAACTCTTTGCAACCCCATGGACTGTAGGGCATCTAAGCCATGCCCACCAAGTGCCAGGCACTGCGCTGCTCCCTAATATGAGCCATCTTGAACAGATGGTCGCTTTCAACAACCACCATAAGGTCTGCATTATCACACAGACAAGGAAACAGAGACTGTTCCACAAACAAGGAAATAGAGGCTCCCGGAAGCTGACAGTGATCCGTCAAAGATCCAAGAACAAGTACATAGAATATTCGGCCCCAGAATCTATGGCGAAAAAGTGCCAATGATCATCTGAGCCTTCAGCAAGTCGTCATCTTTTTGCTGGTGGAGGGTCTTGCCTCAGTGTTGATCAAGGTGATAGTCATTGAAGACTGGGGTGGCTGTGACAGTTACCTAAAATAAGGCAATAAAGTTTGCCACACTGATTGACTCTTTCTTTTACAAATACTTTCTCTGTATTATGCAAAGCTGTTCGATAGCATTTTATGCACAGCAGAACTTCTTTCAAAATTGGAGTCAATCTTTTCAAACCCTGCTGCTGCTTTACGTGCTCTTTTGACTTCAAGAGAGATCACCACTGTGAACGAGGCAGATTCCTGGGCCCTACTGGTTGAATCAGAATCTGAGGGTGGGATCCCAGTCATGGTTTTTTGTTTTGTTTTGTTTTTTCTTTTTAATGTTACTTATTTGGCCACTCTGGGCATTATTAAGGCAAACTTCGTTGCCTTATTTTAAGTAATTGTCAAAGTGCAACAGCCAGGATCCTTTTTATTTTTTTTAGTTTTAGCATCCAGGTTTTTAGTTGCAGCATGGGGGATCTAGTTCCCTGATCAGGGATAGAACTCAGACCCCTGCATCAGGAGCTTGGAGTTCTTAGCCATTGGACCACCAGGGAAGTCCTCCTCAGTCGTGTGATTTTTTAAAATTTTTTAATTGAAGAGGTTTTACAACATTGTGTTGGTTTCTGCCATATAATGATGTGATTCAGCCATAGGTATACATATGTCCCCTCCCTCCTGAACTTCCCTCCCACCAGTCATGTGCTTTTAAAACCATTTCTCTCCGTGACTTCTGATCGGTGAAGTGTGAGAACACTGGCGTCTACCAGGGGCCCCCGAGCTGGGGACTCAAGGTCCTTACACCTCAAAGGTCCAGCAATAGGCAACAGTGAGCCAGGATGATTTGTCACCAGGAGGCTGCGACACAGCAGGCTGTTGCCACACAGCTGTTAGAGCACAGTCTCTGGAGCCAGGTCACTTGAGTCTGAATTCCAGTTCTGCCAAACACCAGCTGTATCACCTTGGTAAGTCCCGTTCCTCCCTGTGCCTCGGTTTCCTCATCCGAAAAATTTCAGTCAAAATAGAACCCATCTAGGAGGTTGTTTGGAGGACTGGATGAGTTCGACGTGTAGAGAGTTCAGAATAGTGCCTGCCACAGAGTAACCATCCATCCAATATGCTGTTGTCATTGTCCCGTGATGCAACTGCTCCTAAATGATGCAAGAAAGAAGAGAGTATTTGCCACTGTGGCTCCTGAAGATGGAGGTTAAAGGGCATCATTCCAAAGGCTTTGGAAGGATAGAGGGAAGAGCTTAAATAGTTCTGGCTCATCCGATGTCACAGTTTGTTATTCCTCCAGAAATGTCACCAAAAGTAAGTCACTGCCGTCGAGACAAGTCATGAATCAGTCTGTGAAGCTGAATCACAGACAGGGACTACTGGGTCTTCCGGCCAAGATGACGTCTGGTTCTCTGTTGTGTATGCTTTTGATGGCCACCAGGGGGAGACAAAGGGAACTTATTCAACCTTACAAAATGTGAAGGGTATTCTTAAATTCCTTGAACATTTGGGCTGTTTTCCACTGATTTGTTTTCCCTCTTGCTATTTCCCCTCCTTTAAATACCCCCTTCTTTAACCCTCCAACCTGTTGTCAACCTCCCAGCCAAATTCCTCATAAGGAAACGAACCACGGGCCAGCCACTGTGCTAGGGGCCAAGGGAGATTTTAAAAAAAAAAATTACTTAGGCGTACTCATCACCACTTAAGGAACGCTTGCTGTGTACCAGGTAAGGATTCACTGGAATCCTTACAACTATTAATAGAATGAGGTTTTATGTATTCATTTTTTAAGACTCAGTTCAACAGAAGTAGGATTCAGGGCACTAAGTGCTAAGAGCTCTGTGATAAGCTCTTCTTGTGAATTAGCTCATTTAATTCCCAGAACTACCTAGTGTAACTACGGTTATACCCATTTTACATTAGAATAGACAGAGGCTCGATGAAATTTAAAAACATCTTTGCGCAAGAACACAGAGCTAATAAGGGAGATGGAGTTCAGATATGAGCCCACGGAGTCTAATTACAGAACCAAAGCCACATCCTGGCCACCTATGCGGTCCTTCTGCAAAGCCCTCATGCATGCCCGCACTGTGCTCTCTCTTCTCGGAATTCTGACCTTATTTACAGGCAGTCCAATAAAGGAATTTGTACCTTTTCCCTCTCTCACATACACAGGTAAATTCCACTCTCCCATCCTATTCTCACCCCACTCTTGAGTAAGTTCCCTGAAGCTAGTAACCCTAACTCATCCTCTTTCCTGTAGCTGCCATTTTTTGAGCACCTCTGTGTCTGGTATTATCAAGGGCACATTTATTCTTTAGATTTGTTGCTTATTAGTCTTCACAGTAACCCTGGGACATACGTAATACTATCCACATTTTACAGATGGAAGATTAAATCTTGAAAATTACCTGACTCTACACAGTTGTCAGCTAAATGACAAGCAGAATATGCAGGACCCCAAGCCTGTGATCTCTCCATGACCCTAAACTGCCATCTCCCCCTCTGCCTTGCATAGAGCGGCACACAGGGTGAAGGGAGGCCTCAGAGCCGGAACTTAAAGACTCAAAGTCCCTGGTCAATGACTGGCTAGTTGAACAGGCCATTTCATCACGCTGGGATGCAGGACAAAAGCATCATCTATTAATTTCTCTTCTGGAACAGCTCCCAGACCCAGGCTCTCTCCTGGTCTCAACCGTGCCCCTTCTTTGGGGAGATTCCATGTTTGGATCCCAAACATTAGTTTAAAAACCACGTTATATTCACCATCAGGTCCCTAGAACCCAGCGCAGAGCCTCAGAGTGAACTCAATACATGCTCAGTGAACACGTGGACAAATAAACACACAAATTAATACATCTGTGCTCGTGGCCGCATCCCAGCTGTGGTGCCCAGGGCTGACCTTGGCTGTGGTTGTTCCCGCCCAGCCCTCTGGATTCCCAGCCTGGTTCTCCAACTCTCTCCCACCCATTCTGTAAACTGCTCAGTATACTCCAGTGACTTCTTAACTGAGGCAGAGCCCACTTCTGTAGCTTAAAAACCACTGCAGAAGCTGGCCAGATGCTCACCAACCCCACTTCCTCTTCCTAAGCACAAGACCATTTCTCTCAGCCTCCCTTGCAGTTAGGTAGTGGAGTTCCAGCCAGTGGGGTGGTCATTACAGAACCCTTTGAGCCATCACCACGCTTTTTTCCCTTGTGCAGGGACATCAGTGGCTAAGTAGACAGCACCCCAAGATGGAAGGAGCTATATCCTTAAATCATCATTTGGAGAAGAGATACCCCAGACACAGCCAGCACCAAACCATGAAATAAATCTTTTAGCTGTTCCATGACCAATGTCCAAGGTAGTTTGTGACTTGACATAGAGTCTATCACTCTAGCTAATACCATCATTAGCCCAGACTAGTTCAATCTCTATTATCAAGTGGGGTTGCTATTATTAACATGACTCTTCTTAATACAGTGGGTATTCAAGTAGGTACTTTATTGGTAGGAAATTGTGCCATTTTCAAGTCCTCAATAACTTGTTCTTGGTTTTCTATGAGGTGCCTTAACTTATACTGGGTATTAGAGGACTCAGCAACTAAGATGTGAGAGCTTTAAAGGGAATGTAGGTGTGAATTGTCTCATAACCAGCACATAGTACATGCGCAATAAAGAGTAATATTCTCAAGAGGTGGGAAAGCATCGTGGTAAGCGCGATGATCCCTAGTGAGACACACACAAATCCTGGCTCCCCCACCCAAGTGTGGGAACCACGCCACCCTGCTTCTCTGAGATGCCTTTTCCTCCTCCGTTGAAGGGAGAAATTCATGATTTCTTCACTAAACACTAATTGTTTTACTAAAAACTATCATCATGGAGGATTAAGAAAGACAAAATACGTACATCACAAATACAGCTCCTAGCACAGAGTAATTATTAGAAAATAGAATGTTCTCTATTAAAAGCTATTGTAATATTTAATGATACTCTGAAGCAAAAATCTAAAGGGGATTCGTTTCCACAGACCTTTTTATCTCTTACATAGATTCCACAACTGCTTAAGCTTGGTTAAAGTGTTAACCGTGCTTACACTTTCTCAATTTAGCATTTCTAGTTTGTCTATTTACTTCAGGTTTCTCTGTCCTCATCAGGTGCTGTATGTAGCATTAGCGTGTTTATGGGGGCAAGGCCAGCAGATACCCCTGGAGTTTTCTCCTTAAACCCCCATGGCCAGCAGTTGGGAGGGCAGTTTTACCTCTAAAAATAGGGAGAATATCAACAATCCCAGTAAGCAAACACTGCTCTGAGGTAAAACAAAGTCTTCGGCCGGAGAAGACACTCTATGTATTTGTCGATTCTGGGATGTCCTCAGCCAGGTGGCAAGTCTTCATGGAACCACTGGCATCCATCTTCATGCAATATACCAGCAACTATCTCCTGAGTGTCAGGCATTCAACACGCACCATCCCACTTAAGGCCAGGATTAACCATCAGAGGCTGAGTCCATGGTGATCCCCACTGGACAGCCCAGGGCGATAAGGTTTAGAGACTCTTGTAGCACGTTAGAGGAATGGCTTCAAAATCAACCTCCAGTGGAGGACACCGACTCCCCTCCCCTCCGTATCCTCAGCTTCTCATCCAACACTGGGTGCACACAGAAGCAGACGCCTCTCTCTGCCTTGCATGTTCCCTCTTCTTACTTTCAGTTCGAAGCATTTAGGCACACCTATTAGTGCCATTATCTGAATGCAAGCTCATTTCCCCGCCTCGGGCCTCTTCCAGGGAGTCTGCAGGATGCACTGACCCTGAAGATCCGGCCTCAGTGGGCACTGATTAAACACCTCACGTGCCCAGGTCTGACTCTTGGTCCTATCGTTTATTAAGTCACTTCACCTCTACAGTTTCAGTTTCTTCATCTACAAAATGGGTATATTCCCACCAAACATTAAGCTCTGGGGATGAGGTGCATAACACGCTCCCTGAACCATAGCTCTCTGTCGCTTTACTTCCTCCCAAACTTTAGGCCAAAAGATGCGCAACCTGGCGGAGCTCCCAGCCGACCCACAGTCGTGCCTGTCGTTGTTGTTACTGCCGTCGTTTTCTAGACCTGGGTAGGAACTGGGCTGTGAGCAAGAGGTGTGTCAGAGCCTCATCATCCGTAGAAACGCCCTGAGGAATCTGGTATAAATAAAGAACTGTGGACTCCACCCACAGAGACTGATTCCATAAATCTGGATTTTTCACCAGTAGCAGAGGCTGGCTGACACAGATGGTCAGCAGACCACCCTCGGTGGAACTCTGCCATTCATTCATCCAGTTCCAACATCACAAGGTTCACCTATCCTCAAACCATCTCAATACTTTTTTATTCACTGTATTTATTCCCACCAATGTGCTTTTCTAGTGCAAAACATATTTTATGTCAGTCTCTGGAACACAAATGTATTGCAAGGAAAGACAGCAAGTGGTTACCAGGGGCCCCAAAGCCAAATTGCATGATTGAAATCCCATTTCTGCTGCTCACCAGTTTGGACAAGCTACCTGAAGTCTCTGTCTCAATATGCCATGTGTTCAAAGGGATAATAAGAGTTGGTACATGATGAGACTTCCTTGGTGGTCCAGTGGTTAAGATTCCATGCTTCCAATGCAGGGGGTATGAGTTTGAGCCCTGGTCAGGGAACTAAGACTCCACATGCCTCACAGCGTGGCAAAAACAAACAAAGAAAAAGTGGATACATCACAACACTGTTGTGATAATGTTTTCCTATAAGGCTCTTACAACCGTACCCAGCAATGGTAAGTGCCCACAGAATGTTGTTTTTCTTATAATGAGAAATGAAAAAAAAAGTATCCCTTGCTACACATAGAAAATAATCACCACAAATACATGCATAACCACGAAATGTTATTAAAAGTTCATCCGTAAACTATCTAAAGTCATCTGTGTAGCAGCAGTGGTACACATCCCAGGTTTAGACTAGCATTACTCCAGAAAGTGCCAAACAACATGTGGGGTTGGGGTGGGGGTTGGGTGCATCATGGGACAGACTGACTTGGGGGCTATCTTGGTTCTGTTTCAGACATAATTTTGCATTTCCGGTTTACCTGGGAGCTGCATGTGTCTAGGAAAGCTTTCCTTTGGAATCCACTGCTTTGGCTCATCCAGAAGCAGCTGGAAGACATCGTGTCCCAGGGATTAGGAGCTGATCTCCACTCAGTAGGAAACAAAGCCGTCTCTCAGAGCAGGTTGCTCCACACCAGACTCATTAGGGCTCCGTGCTTTGTGAGGCTCATTTATCTACAGATCTCAACTCACCTCAAAACATTCATTAGTCTAGCTCACACCACCACCCTGTCGGCCCAGAAGTGTGGTCCCCATTCTGCAGATGGGAAGATGGATAGAATGGGCTATTAAGTGACGCCACTCATAAGTGACTGAGCGATTAAGTGGTTGTTGAGCAAACAAGGAGCTGTGGCAAGAAGGGAAATAATGACTCTTAAAGATCCAGGCCTGCTGTGCACCCCACAAATCCAGGACAGAGACACACTCAGCAGAAAGCTACACGGTTCCTTCTGTTGTTCCCTAATGGGCTAGGGGGAGGGGGTGAGGCTAGGGTCTCTGGAGAGCATCACAGGAGCTGGCCATGCAGTGGGCATTTCATAAGGCTTTTTGCAGGGGGTGGGGGGGAGGATTAAAGGGTAGAGGAGATGTCCCAAAAGGAGTCCAAGATCTCCTTCTCATCCAATTTCTCAGAGGAGGGGTGATAAACTTGTCAGGCTACAGAGGGTAGGGCAGACTGGGCTGAAAGTTTTATGATCAGAATGATGAAGAGGTATGTAGAAAGTAAGGACAGACGCCAAGACATGCAGGCATCAGACCCAAGGAGAAAGATGAGGGCTTGGATACAGGAGACACAAACAAGGTTCACAACATACGCTGAGGACTCACAGACATAGAGAACACACTTGTGGTTGCCAAGGGAAAAGGGAGTGGGGAGTGGATGGAGTGGGAGTTTGGGACTAGCAGATGCAAACTATTATATATAAAATGGTTCCCCGTGGAAACTATATTCAATAGCCTGTGATAAAACATCAGTTGAATTCAGTTCAGTTGCTCAGTCATGTCCAACTCTCGTGGGACCCCACACCAGGCTTCCCTGTCCATCACCAACAGCTGGAGCCTACTGAAGCTCATGTCCATCGTGTCAGTGATGCCATCCAACTAGCTCATCCTCTGTCGTCCCCTTCTCCTCCCACCTTCAAGCTTTCCCAGCATCCGGGTCTTTTCCAATGAGTCAGTGCTTCACATCAGGTGGCCAAAGTATTGGAGTTTCAGTTCAGCATCAGTCCTTCCAATGAATATTCAGGGCTGATTCCCTTTAGGATTGACTGGGTGGATCTCCTTGCAGTCCAAGGGACTCTCAAGAGTCTTCTCCAACACCACAGTTCAAAAGCATTAATTCTTCGGGGCTCAGCTTTCTTTATAGTCCAACTCTCACATCCATACATGACTACTGGAAAAACCATATCTTCAACTAGATGGACCTTTGTTGGTAAAGTAATGTCTCTGCTTTTCAATATGCTATCTAGGTTGGTCATAGCTTTTCTTCCAAGGAGCAAGCAATTTCATGGCTGCAGTCACCATCTGCAGTAATTTTGGAGCCCAAAAAATAAAGCCTGTCACTGTTTCCATTGTTTCCCTATCTATTTCCCATGAAGTGATGGGACTGGATGCCATGATCTTAGTTTTCTGAAAGTTGAGTTTTAAGCCAACTTTTTCACTCTCCTCTTTCACTTTCATCAAGAGGCTCTTTAGTTCTTCTTCCCTTTTGGCTATAAGGGTGGTGTCATCTGCATATCTGAGATTATTGATATTTCTCCCAGAAATCCTGATTCCAGCTTGTGCTTCATCCAGCCCAGCATTTCACATGATGTACTCTGCATATAAGTTAAATAAGCAGGGTGACAATATACATAAACCATAATGGAAAGAATATTAAAATATATATATATGTATAACTGAATAACTTTATGGTAGAAATTAATACAACTTTGTAAATCAACTATACTTCCATAAAAATAAATTTAAAAACAAATGTATACTGTGAAAATGCTCATTTCAGGAATTTATCCAAAGCAAGTAATATGACAACTATTTAAAGATTTCTGTAAAAATATTTTAAGGGATTTTGTTGCAACAGTGTAATTTATATTAACAAAAATATAATAATAATCTAAATATCCAAAATTGGGAGTCACTTTACAGGGTTTATGGTTCACTTACACTATGCAACTATTAAAAATATATTTAAGGATATTTAATTCTATGAAGAAAAGATCTTTGTAAATAAGTGAAATTTCAGGAAACAAAATAGTAAGCATATTCATAAAGTTATCAAAGGAAATGGAATTCTATATCAAAGAAAAAATATCAGAAGGAAATACTAGAAAAGTATGTGGATAATCTGGGTGGCAAAATTAAGTTGAATCTTATATGTGTGCTTCTATATTTACCAAAATTCCGACAGTATGTATCACTATAACTTTTAAGACGCTAAATTTTTTTAATTTTACTCTGAATGTTGTTGGGGCTTTTGTTTGGAACTTGCTTCACTGGGAAATAGCTATGTGATTCTAAAACAGATCCACAAACTTTAAAAAGTCAATGTCTATTGCTGGATACTTAAAGGGATCCAAATGACCAAGGTGATTCCAGCCCTCTGTGTTTATGAAAGGCACCACCGAGTATGTGAGTGAGCCTGGGATAAGGAGTATGAGGTCCTGCTGGAAGTCCCAGACAGGCTGCTCACCCACTCCATGATCTTGAGCAAAGCACTTCCCTTCCAATTCCTCACCTAAGATGGGAATAACAGTGCCTGTCCTGACAACTTCACAGTGGTATAGTTTGTAAAAGGCATTCCCACTTGGGTCTTGTCATCCCAATGAAGATATAATAAATAGCATCCTAGACCTTGACCCAAAGAATGACTTCAGAACCCACCCCCGGTAAGGTCTGCCACCTGTGGTTCACCCTCTTCCTCTATCAGCCGCCCACCAAGAATTCATGTTCACACTCGTGACCCTGAAGTCACGATCAGCTCCTGGAGGACCTTCTGAATCACATCACTGGAGCAGATCACACCACTCCCTCTCTCATATATCAGCCATGGCATCCCATTGCCTGAAATTCATACTCTCCAGAACGGCATTCAGGGCTCTTCATCTTTTAACCCCAAACCACCTTCCAGTCTTATTTCCCACAGCAGTACGTTTTTCCTTTCCTCCTGACCCAGGCCATTGATTAAGCTGCTGAAGGACACAGAGCAGGGAGTTTGGTCTTGGTATCCTCTCCTAGGGCTTGCCTGGTGGCTCAGTCGTAAAGAAACCACCCGCCAATGCCGGAGACGCAGGTTCAGTCCCTGGGTCAGGAAGATCCCCCGGAGAAGGAAATGGCAGCCCACTCCAGTATTCCTGCCTGGGAGATCCCCTGGACAGAGGAGACTGACGGGCTACAGTCTATGCAGCTGCAAAAGAGTCAGACATGACTTAGCCACTAAACACGACCACCACCACCAATCCTCTCTTAAGGCTCATTTGATTTGCTAATAAGCACATTTAGGAAATAAATGCTCACCACCCACTAGCAAGAAATAGTCCTGTGGCTCCGACTCAAGTCTAGGACACCTGTGAAATGTTGGGGAGACAATGTCTGGTGGCATGAACCAGCTCTGCCATGGCTGGGTATGTCTCTCTGTGTGATCCCATGATCATGTTTTCCCTCTTCTGTGCCAGGAAACCTTGATCATCCACTTGAACACAGTTAACAGTTCTAGAACACTCCACACTAAAGTCTTGGGACAGTGTCCATTAGCATCAACCACAAGAGTCATAAATGCCAGCACAATAACTTGGATGTTCCAAAATATTGCTTAAGAGCTCCCTTTCATGTCATTGAAACACACACACACAGACACACACACACACACACACACACACACACAACCATCCAATCCTCTGGCCCCTGGAGCAAAAGAACTCAGTTCCAAACAGTGAGCCTGACTAAGTCTGATTAATGAATTTCTGAAGTTATTTTTGTTGATCCTCCCACCGTTGATGCCATAATTTGCCTGTGGCAATGTGTGTGTAGATTAATGAGGCTTTCAGCCGCTAGTGGAAAAGCGTTCATTAGCTTAATTATCCACACCTTCACAATGAGGGCAGCTGGGGGCTGTCGGGACCCAGTCAAGCATCTGAGCCAGAGAAGAACGTCTGCTCCATGCTGCTCAACCAGGAAGGTCTTCCTTGGAGAGCAGGGTGAAAAAAGGGGGAAACAAGGATGAAGAGGGACAGAAGACAAAAGGACAGAATCTGGTGTGATTGCCCAATCGAATGCTGAGCACGCCCTGTGCACCTAGCATGGGTGATCCTTGGTAAGCAAGCAACTATTTACGCATCTAGCCTGCTTGATCCGCATGCATCTGACAAGCCCTCACCTCAGAGACCAATCTCTACTAAGTCAATAGAAATGGAATGTATGGAGTATCACCAAGATCAAATGGTCACATGCCAAGTCCTCCTAATTCTGGACTGATCTGACTTTATGTCTCACCTGTGGTCAGCTTCCGCCTTGGACCTGGGACTTAATGACTCAGAGCTGCTCAGTGAGCCTGGGTGCCATGCTTTGCCTCCAAAGTCTCCCACTCTGCCCCTCCCTCCTCCCCCACCAAAAACCTAGTCCTACTTCTGAGCCCCATGCCAAGAAGGAAAGTTTCTTCTGCTTCTTCATGCTGCCCTTCTCCTGCTGAGTTCTCAGCCTGTTGCCTCTCCCAGTCTCCCTGTTTCTATGCTCTGCCAACTGGGACCCATCTTTTGCTTATCATCCCAGATGTGGAATTTCATGTTGACTTCCACACCCAGTGGCTTACAGAGCTCTGTTAGACCCTGGGTAGGACAGGGATGGTCCTACGGGAGTTCATGGCTCTTAGGAGATAAGACATGGAGAATGATCACTCAAGGAGAGAGAGCTTCAGCACCTTGTATATCAATCTTGCTCAAACTTCCTTGACCATAGGAATCATTTTCTAAAGAGCCAACTTCCAAGACCCTACCCATGAAGATTCTAATTCAGAATATCTGAGGTTTAGACATTTTGTTAAAATGTCTAACAACAACTTTTAAATTATTAGAACATTTTTAGCTAGCACCCAGGAGATCTTTATTATGAAACTAGTTTGGAAAATGCTAGTAAACAACTTTTTGACAGCAGAAGCAACTATTGATTAAACCTCCACCAGCCAGCCAAGGGACTAAGAAATGTACAAATATTGACTCATTTTAATTATCCCAACAAACTTTTCCACAAAGGTGTTAAATTCCCATTCTGCTAATGAGAAAACCCAAATCCAGATATCAATGCATTGGACTAATCACTAAAAGTCATACAATTATTAAGAGGCAGATTCAAAAACTTCATCCTCTTGACTTGTGACCCGCATCATCTAAAATAACTTGTTTATAAAGGGTAAATGCTGGTGTAGACCAGAGGTCTATGAGCTTTTTTGATCTCCTGTCACATCAATAAAAAAGTTTCAAACATGCACCTCCAGCACATATATATGTATTTTTAATTTATATGTAGATGCATGCATGCATGCTGAGTCACTTCATTGTGTCCAACTCTGTGCAACCCTATCATCTGTAGACCACCAGGCTCTTGTGTGCATGGAGATTCTCCAGGCAAGAATACTGAAGGGGGTTGCCATGCCTTCCTCCGAGGAATCTTCCCAACCCAGAGGCTGAACCCACATCTGCCTGCATCTCCTGCATTGCAGGAGGATTCTTTACCACTAGCGCCACTTGGGAAGCCCTTATATGTACACACTATTATTCTAATATGTTATCGATATTATAAAATATATAGAGCCATTAAGAAGATTGGAGTCAAGAGAATTAAACAATTTTAGTAGTTCTTATTTTATTTAGCAATACCTAAGAACAATTTTGATTTCTTGAAAAATTGCTGATAATATTCAAAACACTTTTAGGGAGATCAATGTGATTTTACGTTCCAAGCTTTTTTTTCAGTCTTGGTGAATCTTTATGACACAGTGATGGTTTGGTGTTAAATTCAGTTTGTTCTGATACCTGCTTTTAGTGACTGTCATTGCTGGAAAGGAAGCCTCACAAAAATATGTAGATCCAAGTGAAAGAAATGTAGCATTATAGCCTTACTCAGTCATAATACTTAGTTTTCATTTCATCTGCCAGTTTTGGCAAAGGTATTTGGTGAAATTTGGCGACTAAATTTCCAACTTCCCTGATGACAATCCATTATTCCCACAATTTATTGGAATTTTAAAAAAAAAAAAAAAAGCTTCCCTGATAGCTCATTTGGTAAAGAATCTGCCTGCAGTGCAGGAGACACTGGTTCAATTCCTGGGTCGGGAAGATCCGCTGGAAAAGGGATAGGCTGCCCACTCCAGTATTTTTGGGCTTCCCTGTGGTTCAGCTGATAAAGAATCGCCCTCCATGCTCAATTCCAGAAAAATAAATGACTCAATCAAAAAATGCGCTAAAGAACTAAACAGACATTTCTCCAAAGAAGACATACAGATGGCTAACAAACACATGAAAAGATGCTCAACATCACTCATTATCAGAGAAATGCAAATCAAAACCACAATGAGGTACCATTTCACACCAGTCAGAATGGCTGCGATCCAAAAGTCTACAAGCCGTAAATGCTGGAGAGGGTGTGGAGAAAAGGGAACCCTCTTACACTGTTGGTGGGAATGCAAACTAGTACAGCCACTATGGAGAACAGTGTGGAGATTCCTTAAAAACTGGAAATAGAACTGCCTTATGACCCAGCAATCCCACTGCTGGGCATACACACCAAGGAAACCAGAATTTAAAGAGACACGTGTGCCCCAATGTTCGTCGCAGCACTGCTTACAATAGCCAGGACATGGAAGCAACCTAGATGTCCATCAGCAGACGAATGGATAAGAAAGCTGTGGTGCATATACACAATGGAGTATTACTCAGCCATTAAAAAGAATACATTTGACTCAGTCCTAATGACGTGGATGAAACTGGAGCCTATTATACAGAGTGAAGTAAGTCGGAAAGAAAAACATCAATACAGTTTATTAACACATATATATGGAATTTAGAAAGATGGTAACAATGACCCTATATGCGAGACAACAAAAGAGACACATGTATAAAGAATAGACTTTTGGACTCTGTAGGAGAAGGCGAGGGTGGGATGATTTGAGAGAATAGCATTGAAATGTGTATATTACCATATGTGAAACAGATCACCAGTCCAGGTTCGATGCATGAGACAGGGCACCCAGGGCCAGTGTACAGGGATGACCCTGAGGGATGGGATGGGGAACACATGTACACCTATGGCTGATTCACGTCAATGTATGGCAAAAACCACTACAATATTTTAAAGTAATCAGCCTCCAATTAAAATAAATAAATTAATTAAAAGAAAAAAAGAATCACCTGCAATGCAGGAGACCTGGGTTCAATCTCTGGATTGGGAAGATCCTCTGGAGAAGGGAAAGGCTACCCACTCCAGTATTCTGGCCTGGAGAATTCCATGGACTGTACAGTCCATGGAGTCGCAAAGAGTTGGACATGACTGAGCGACTTTCACTTGCACAAACACCAAAAAAACCCCACTAGTTCAAGGGAATTCCCTGGTGATCCAATGGTTAGGACTCAGCACTTTTTCACTGCCAAGTGCTTGGGTTCAATTCCTGATCAAGAAGTAAAATCCTACAAGCCATGCAGTGCAGTGAGGCTAAAACAAGCAAGTAAACAAAAAACTAGCTTAATAGACAATCATTAATAATAATTCATTTAGAAACTTAAAACAGGCTAGAATATTCTGTTTCAATTTTTTCAAGAATGGAGGCATAGATTATATATGTTATTTTTAACAAGGTTAGCATTGGAAAAGCCTTTGACTATATGGATCACAATAAACTGTGGAAAATGCTGAAAGAGATGAGAATACCAGAGCACCTGACCTGCCTCTTGAGAAACCTATATGCAGGTCAGGAAGCAACAGTTAGAACTGGACATGGAACAACAGACTGGTTCCAAATAGGAAANGACCAACCTAGATAGCATATTCAAAAGCAGAGACATTACTTTGCCAACAAAGGTACATCTAGTCAAGGCTATGGTTTTTCCTGTGGTCATGTATGGATATGAGAGTTGGACTCTGAAGAAAGCTGAGCACCAAGGAATTGATGCTTTTGAACTGTGGTGTTGGAGAAAACTCTTGAGAGTCCCTTGGCCTGCAAGGAGATCCAACCAGTCCATTCTAAAGAAGATCAGTCCTGGGTGTTCATTGGAGGGACTGATGCTAAAGCTGAAACTCCACTACTTTGGCCACCTCATGCGAAGAGTTGACTCATTAGAAAAGACTCTGATGCTGGGAAGGACTGGGGGCAGGAGGAGAAGGGGACAACAGAGGATGAGATGGCTGGATGGCATCACCAACTCAATGGACATGAGTTTGAGTGAACTCCGGGAGTTGGTGATGGACAGGGAGGCCTGCTGCTGCTGCGTTGCTTCAGTCGTGTCCAACTCTGTGCAACCCCATAGATGGCAGCCCACCAGACTCCCCTGTCCCTGGGATTCTCCTGGCGTGCTGCAATTAATGGGGTCACAAAGAGTCAGATACAACTGAGTGACTGAACTGGAACTGAACACTGGAAATAATTCATATCTTCAGTGTTCAAGCATTGTCTTCATATTAAAAGCATCTTCTTTTTTTATTCAAAAATAATATACATACAGGAAAATGTATATAAGTGTCCAGATCAAGGTAGTTTTACAAAATGAGCACAGCCAGTTACAGAGAGAGATCAGGAAACAGGACATTATGTACAGCCCTCTTTGTGCGTTTTCCAGTTATTTTCTCCCACCCTCAAGGGTAACCACCCTCAGGTTAGTTTTGTGTGTGTTTTATTTAACCTCTTATTAGTGGAATCCACTAAGAGGCATGCTTCCTTTTGCTCAAAATCTCATATGTGAGATTCATCCATGTAACTGAAGTTATCTCGGTCATTCTATTTTATTACATGTAGTATTGTCTTGTGTGAATATACAACAATAAGTTTATTCACACCGTTTTTGGTGGGCCCTTGGGTAAATCCCAGTGTTCGACTATTAGGGCAAATGCTGCTGTTTACACTCGGAGCCATCTTTTGGTAAACACCTGTTTGCATTTCTGTTGGGTACGTCCCTAGAGTGGAACTGCTGGGTCATTGGGTTTACTTTGCTTCTGGGTTTTGTTCTGTCAAATATTAGATACTGCCAAACAGTTGCTGGAACAGGCTGCATGAATTTGCTGCCTGTAGGAGTTCTGGGTGTTCTATTCCCACCCATTCTTGGTACTGTCTCTTTCGTTTCAGCCATTTTGATGCACGTATGATGGTATCTCATTGTGGTTTATAAGGATTTTCTTGAACGGCATTTACTGTCTCATTCATTATTAAATCATATACTTACCCTGCAGGGACAACTTATGTGCATGCTTCAGTTTCTTCAAGGTATGACAGTCACTTGTCAACCTTGAAAAGATCAAATAATTTGGAACCTTTGATTTTGTGTTCACTCACTGTTTCAAATGACTTTGCCAAAAGAGAGTGAGAGGATCTCTGCTTGAACAAAACATTTTCAGGTGCACTTCCTATCTAATTGCAAAGCATTTCAAAGACTCTGCCATACTTTAAACATCTTGCCTCTGTACAACGATCTGCTGCTGTTGCTGTTTAGACGCTCAGTCGTGTCTGACTCTTTTCGACCCCGTGGACTGTAGCCTGCCAGGCTCCTCTGTCCATGGAATTCTCCAGGCAAGAACACTGGAGGGGGTCGCCACTCCCTTCTCCAGGGGGTCTTCCCAACTCAAGGATAGAATCCACGTCTCCAGCTTGGCAGGTGGATTCTTTACCACTGAGCCACCAGGGAAGCCCAACAATGATTTACACCAGTGAACCCCACTGTACTCTGTGCTTTGCGACTTTAACCTCCTGGTTTCAATGGCTCACTATGGACAATGCTGCAGTAAACTGCACATCCGGTACTAGCTGCTGAAACTTACCTATTTGTTTTCATTCCACTCAACATATATACCCAAAACACTGCTTTTGCTAAGAAACTCATACTATTGAGACTGTATTTTTTCCTCTGATAGCTCTTTAAGAGCTCATGAAAGAGTCCTCCAATGTCTTTCATTACTGAATTGAAGACTCTAGAAACAACATATGTTGGAATCATTAGTACTTTCCAAATTACAATGTGTACAGCAAACCTCACACACTGAATTATTTAAGTTTTCTTCAACTCTTCAGCAACAGGTCTTATGCATCTTCCAGTAATATTTAATGACCAAGAATCCATTATAATGTGTAACTCTATAGTTTTCAGATATTTCTTCAGCCATTTCACCATAGCAAGATGACCAAGGCTTTGACCAACGGATGATGAACTTTTACGTTCACAATTAAGTAACAAATTTCAAATGATCACATTTAATCAAATTCTGTAAAGAGCTGGGTTTCATGTATCATGGCTTTAACCAGCTGAAAAAAGTTTTTAAATGTTTTGCCACTAGCAATGGCTTCACACTTCCGTTAGGTATGCCAACACACAATATTCACTCAAGGACATCATTAATGGTAGTGAATTCATTCATTTGAATGAATATTTCAAATATTATTAATAGCTTTTAAAATAATGTTTAATTATTTATATATGTATGTTTGGCCGCGCTGGTCTTCATTACTGCACAGACTTTAGCCGTGCAGAGAGTGGAGTGTGGAGACAACTCTCTAGTTGCAGAGAACAGGCTTCTCACTGCAGGGGTTTCTCTTGGTGTGGAGCTCGGGCTCCAGAGCATGCGGGCTCAACAGCTGTGGCTCACAGACTTAGCTGCTCTGCGGCATGTGGGATCTTCCTCGACCAGAGATCGAACCTTTGTCTCCTGCATTGGCAGGCAGACTTTTTACAACTGAGCTGCCAAGGAAGCCTGCAATTTTTTTAAGTCTTTTGACAAACTTTGTGCTTGATAGACAGCCCTTATTTTTCTCCTGTAATGAGCTGGGAAGCAGTGAGCACGAGGAGGTGCAGAGGGATCGGGTCAGCCATCCTCACGCTGATCCCAGAGCATCATTATTAACATGGTCGTCTGCCTGCAGTTTCTCCACAGGAGTCGTTTCAATCACTTGTCTATTTTGTGAGGATTAGTTGAATGGAAATGAGAGCTCCTAAGCTGTAAATCCATTTAACAGGGCACAAGACACAGATAGGCGATGCTTACAGGAGGCACAGAAATTTCCATTTCAGGAAGTCTCCTCTGAATGAGGAGTGTTCCCCTCCGCTTCACCATGGGAGTTTCCAAGGTCAGAGCTCTCAGAGCAGCTAGAAAGCATCTTGTCAGCCTCCTCATGCAAGGAGTTGGAATCACCCGGTAGAAGAGTTACCCAGTGGCTCTGGTAGGCTTCCCTCCTGGCTCAGCAGTCAAGAATCCACCTGCCAATGCAGGAGATGTGGGTTTGATCCCTGGGTCAGGAAGATCCCCTGGAGAAGGGAATGGCAACCCACTCCAGTATTCTTGCCTGAGAAATCCCATGGACAGAGGAGCCTGGCAGATTATAGTCCATGGGGTCACAAAGAGTTGGACACAACTTAGCAGCTAAACAACAAGAACAAAGGGGGGAAAGTAGAGACCATGGAGACTGATGCAGACTCTGATGGTGGAGAACATAAGTTCAAGCCCCAGTCTCTGCCATCTCTTCTCTGTGTACATTGGAGGAAATTGTGTTACTGCTCTGAGCCTGTTTCCCCAGCTGTTTACCTGCACAGGGCAAAGGTTACCGTCTGTAAATTATATCTTCATAAACTCATCTTTAAAAGGAAAGAAGGGAGGGAGGGAGAGAGCAGAGGAGGGAGGAAAGCATCAATTCTAAGGCCTCAAATTCAGCAGAGATTGTCAAAGGAGCCTGGAAGCTCTTGGGAGATAGCATTTCTGTCTTTATTATCTCTGTATCCTTGGCATGCTTAGCACATAGTAGATGCTTAAAAGTTATTACTGATTGCAGTGGGTTCAGTGGTGGTCCCAAAAAGATAAGTCCATCTCCAAATCCCTGGGAACCCTGAATATGACTGTATTTGGGCAAAGGGTCTTTGCAGATATAAGTAGAGCATCTTGAATTGAGAACACCCTGGAATATATCCAAGTGGAGTCTAAATCCAATGATGTGATCTTGTAAGAGACAGAAGACACAGAACACAGAGGAGGAGTCCATGTGAAGATGGAAACCAAGACTGGAGTTACACAGCCACAAGTCAAGGAGGGTCAGAACCACAGATGTTTAAGAAGAGACCAGGGAAGTTTCTTCCCCAGAGCCTGTGGAGTGACTTTAACTCTCCTGACATTTTGATCTTGACCTCCTGGTCTAGAATTGTCAAAGAATAAATTTTTGTTGCTTTAAGTCATCAAATTTGCAGTCATTTGATGCCACTGTCCTAAGAAATGAATACACTCGTCCTGTTGGCTTCATGTAATCGTGCAAACTTGATATTTCCTGATCTAGTGATTTCCAGACTTATGCTCTGCAGAGCCGTCCATGGCCCCTGTGATGCAATTTTGTATTTAGAGCAACTTTTAGTGTTCTTTATGATTTAAATATTCTTCAGCTTAAAAAAAAAAAAACTAAATTAGGGAATTCCCTGGTGGTCCAGTGGTTAGGACTCAGCACTTTTACCGCTGTGAGCCTGGGTTCTATCCCTGGTCCAGGAACTAAGATCCTGTAAGCCCCACACTTGGTAAAAAATAATAATAATAATAATAGTAATTAATTTTAAAAATCTAATCAACCAACCGTAAATCTTAGCCAATTCTAAAAGCTAACACTGGAGATCAGAGAAATTAAGTAACTTGTCCAACTTGCCCTGCAAACCAGAGGCAGACTTGGTGTCAGCACCACCATCTCCTTCCTAACTTCTGCAGGGCTCTTCCTGTTCCTCAAGGAGCCACCAGTACATCAGTGTCCTTGGGAAACCGAGAGGAAGATATCAGCAACACTCCGGCTACAGTGAATGGCAAGGCAAAGATGCTCTTGACTATCAGCACCACCGTCCAAGGTTCAACTGTCCATTCCACTGTGACAAGTGGAAACAAAGAAAGAAAATGGAAAAAGAGAAAGGAGAATTCGAACAGCGGGAGTTCCTGGCCATTCACAGGACATGTAAGGAAAGCATCCATGGTATCGGCACCTATGAGGGTTGAACATTCTTCCTCCATAGACTGAGCTGTCAGTTCAGCCTGCGATCACTTTGCAATCAGACAAAAGTGAATCCCCACTGTAGCTCTGTCCCTTATATTTGAGTGACCTTGAGCTAAGTTAACTTCTCAGAGCCTCAGTGTCCTCTGAGGAAGTTACCTGCAGCATGGTTGCAGACTTACAGGAGGATTGCAAGAATTAAATGAAACGACACAGCCTAGGGATATAATGCAGATTCTGGAGCCAAGCTAATAGACCCTTGACTCTGTGATAGCAGCTGTGGGTTTTGGACAATTAATTACCTCTCTGTGCCTTGGTTTTCTCATCTATAAAACAGGGACATGCTACCTGCCTCCATAGGCCTTTTGAAGGTTAGAATGAGCTAATAGCTATAAAGTACTTATAGTGCCTGGCAGAACAGTGCCATATGAGCACTTGCTAAAATTAAAACAATATTAAAATGTACCTATGGAAGGAGGGGCAGTTTCTCACCTTCTCAAAAGAAGGAACTCTGCAATGACTTTTAGTTCAGTCAGATCAGTCGCTCAGTCGTGTCCGACTCTCTGCAACCCCATGAACCACAGCACACCAGGCCTCCCTGTCCATCACCAACTGCCGGAGTCTACCCAAACCCATGTCCACTGAGTCAGGGATGCCCTCCAGCCCTCTCATCCTCTGTCATCTCCTCCTCAGTGACTTAGAATTTGGTTTAAAAAAAAGGACACTCTTTCAATTGCATAAAATGCATTAATGCCAGTGTTGGCAAGAGGAAAGTTTGTTTTTCTGACAGATGCTCCACTCTGCGAGTCTGGAAGCTTCCTCTCTGCCTGACTCAGCGTGGACAGAAAGAGAGTTTGATGAGAGTCATAAAAGTCTGAGGGTTCAGTGATTGGCAATGAGAATGCTTTCTGATGATGATGAATTATTACCGGCCCATCTTTCCAACACCATGGGCATGAATGAAGAGTGTACACATATTTGGCCCCTGGCACAGCACAAATGGTAAGTAATTCTCCCCTATTGATGCAATTTGGGTGACTCCGGGCCTAGGATCAGGTATCCCTGGACTGACCACAGGGCTTGCTGACTCGGATCTAATTCCTGTGACAGTGGTCTGCAAGCATCTAGCTCATGTCAGCTCATCACTGAGCACTCTCATCCTTCCTAATGAAAATAATAATATCAATAAATACCAAGTACGTATCCAGCCCTCTGCTGCTAGGCACTGGGAACACAGAGGGGGTCTCATGGGGAAACGAGATTAACAAACAAAACATTGCAAGTCCCATTAGGTGGGCTCACGAAAGAGACATTTCAGCTAACCAGGGAGTGAGTGTAGAACAACTGCAGAGCCCTTGCTCTGTGCTAAGCATGACTCCAAGTATTTCCACGTATTAATTCATTCCACCCTTACAGCCACTTATAGGGGAGGTAGTTTGGCTTCAATTTAGTCAGGGAAAATGAAGAACAGAGAGGTTAAACCACTTGCCTAAAGTCACACAGCTAGTAAGGGTAGAATCAGTGTGCATCCAGGCAGGAGAGCTCCAGAACCTGTGCTCTTGGCCTCCCAGACAAGGCTGAGGTGTCCCTGATCAGTGGCCCATCGCATTTCACCTTTGGGTTCTCAATTCCCTCCACATTAGAAAAGACAGTGGGATCTGCCTAGGATGTCAACCCTGGACTCTTGACAGGAAAGAACCCATCTTACCCTCAGGGCCCTGCTGCTCGAGGTTATTGCTGTGGATGACAAATGTCTCCTGTCATTCAGTAAATAAAGGATTCTACAGCCAGCCAGCAGCCACTGTAGCTGCTCTCAACTGGCATACCTGGAGGGGATTCAGGATGGAGAAAAGCAGGACACTGGCCCTAGATGGCCAAGGTGCCTATGAAAGGAATGATTTCAGTGAGCCCAGACTCTTGCATCTTCCCCATACAAAGAAAAATGCTAAATTCATTAACTTGAGAGGTCTGGTTTCCTTGAATTAATAGTAATTTTTTGATGTTCCAGTCACCTGGCTTTTATTGCCAAACTCTTATGTACCCTGGCTCCTCCCTTACCTCTGTGGAGCAGTCCTTAGAGTGATCTAAGAGGCTGTATATCAGACTTCAGCCTCAGAAAAATCCACCGAATAAAACACAATTCTCCACTTTTAGTGTGTGCTTTTTAGGCAACGTTGCTATATATAAGGTGACATTTCAAGGACACAATTTGATAGCATACACATTTGATAGAATGTGATAGAATGACTCACAAGATCAGACTGGTTAAGGCCCATTATAATGAGGCCTTGTACCTGACTTCACATCCTATATTCTCCCCAACTCTGGAGATGGGCGTTCAGGTCCCCATTTCACAAATAAGGAACACAGAGGATTAGAGAGGCCCTGTGGCCTATTTAATCACACTACTTGTCAGTCCAGTGGTTGAGAATCCGCCCTCCAATGCAAGGGATGCTGCTGGTCTGCCCCTTGGTCAGAGACCTGGAATCCCACGTGCTGCATGGCAACTAAGCCTGAGCACCCCAACCAGAGAAGAAGCCCGGTGCCTCAGTGAAGACCCAGTGCAGTCTAAATAAACAAGTAAATGCATAATAAGATGAATCACACAACAAACCAGAGAACTCTAAACCTTGGGCCTTTTTCATTGTGCCACGTTGGCTCTCTAACCTCTAGAGAAAAAGCCTGGAACCAGACAATTCAGAGCTTCTGTTGCTTAAAGGGCCAAAAATTGAGGGTGAGGAATAATAAATAACCATGATAATAGTGGCAGGTAACATTTACTAAGTGCTTAGCATGCCATGCTGGACAATTACCTTATTTAATCTTCTTAACATCACCGTGACATAAGTTCTTTCTTATCCTTGTTTTACACATAAGGAAAATGAAGCTCAGGTGATAAACGATTTGCCCAATTCGGATGCTGTGCAACAGGAATCAGACCCAGACAAGCCTGAATCCAGAGCCTGTCCCCTCGATTCCTCTTGCCTTTGCAGCCAGCAATGTGCCCATCCAGCAGTCCCAGCCATGCGACTGGGAGACTGGGAGTCCACAGGCACCCTGTAAGTCTCTGAGATTTGGATTCTTGGGTTGCAGATGTGACCAATAAAACCTACCTTCCAGGTGGTAGCAAAGAGGTATTGAATCAAGATCCCAGTAGGCCTGGGGGCTGGGCCTTGTCGCTGTATAAACTCCTCAGGAGATTCTGAGAAGCGGTCAAGGTTGGGCTCCACTCACTGGGCCCATGTAGGTCGTAGGGGCCTCTCACACTTTAATGTGATATGGATGCAGCTTCTGGTTCATCGAGTCTGGAGCAGGCCCTGAGATTCTGTATTTCTACCCAGGCCTCCCCTCCCACCTTCCACCCCAAGGCTGGGGGACCACTTTGTCTCCCAAGACTGTAGGTCATGGTGATGAAATGGATTTTATTTTACATGCCAGGGAAATCCCTGCAGACTTTTAAACAGGGGTGTGTTGTGATCTGTTCTACCACATGGGACGGTCACTCTGGCTGCTGTGTAAAGAATAAAGCCCTGGGTGATAGGAGGGTGGTGGGCTGCCATGGAAGCAGGAGGCCCAGTGTCTGCCGTGGTCCAGAATACCAAAAGACTCCTCCACTCTCTTCCAAACAGGAACAGATGAGGGACCAAGCACAGCACCCATACCTAGCCCAGGAGGCCAACACTGTATAGGCGTAGATGTTATTGAGCCCGAGAGGGGCAAAGAGTGGGCGCTCCAATGGCCCTTTCTGCTTCTCACCTTGGCTGCCTCTCCGGAGGAAGATGCTTCTTAGGGTGCGGGGTAAAGAGCTTTCTGTCCTCCGCTTCTAAAGGGCCCAGTCCCAAAATGACACACCCTCTGGAAAGACCCAATAGGCAGGTTGGAGACTGGGAGGGAGATTTTCAAGAAGGCTGCCTGGACCCAGCCCAGAGTCTGGCACCCTAACCAGTTCAGTTCAGTTCAGTTACTCAGCTATGTCTGACTCTTTGTGACCCCCGTGGGCTGCAGCACACCAGGCCTCCTTGTCCATCACCAGCTCCCGGAGCCTGCTCAAATTCATGTCCATCGCATCGGTGATGCCATCCAACCATCTCATCCTCTCTTGTCCCCTTCTCCTCCCACCTTCAGTCTTTCCCAGCATCAGGGTCTTTTCCAATGAGTCAGTTTTTCACATCAGGTGATCAAAATATTGGAGTTTCAGCTTCAGCATCAGTCCTTCCAATGAGAATTCAGGACTGATTTCCTTTAGGATTGACTGGTTGGCCATTCCAAAAGGTCCAAAAGCCCCTGAGGCCCCTTTTTTGGGGTGCTCAGATGGAAGTTCAAAGCAAAAGGGTTTTGCTTCCAGAGGAGTGGCCGTGAGGGTTTGACAAAAGACTCACCTCTCCAGGCTCTGCATTTTCCTCTCTGCCGGGTGAGTCACACTGCTCGAAAATGACAAACACAGGCAAATAAGATAAAAAGAATGACACGGGTGACTCAGCGGACACGGACACCCATCCGGCAGGCCTCAGAGGCCCCACAGCGGGCAGGGGACTCATCGGAAAAGGGGGGGTGATTGCACTAAGGGATCCACTGAAGACATGGTTTTTTCTTGTCCTGGTTACAGACAGAATTTCTGAACTGCTTCTTTCCATGGCAGCTGCCTGAGTCTGGTGGATTCTGGCCTTATTCACAGGGAAGGGAGGCCGTAGTCCAGAATCAAGACAGGATGAATGCATGTGTGCGACTCTTCCTTTGACTGTGGCAGAAAAACGGCAGCGCCCTACACCACAGAGGGCTGGTCTAGGCCTTACTTCTGCCCCCAAAATCCACCACCAAAATGAATTTGGATACTGGGATGTTTATGTGTAAAATAAGAGGATTCTGGGATTTATTTTAAAAATTCTGCTCCCTACTCTAAAATCACTGGGAGGCGATAGATGAAATAAGATTGGCAAAATGTTGACAATCGTTCAACTGAGTGAAGGATACATGGGTCCATGAAACCATGCTCTCTACTTTGGGATACACTGGGTCACATCTAAGCTGAAGCAACTTGAGGTTAATATGCCTCTTCCATCTCTCTCTTCCTCGGCAGCAGCTGCCCCACAGGCTGTATATTCCAGATGGTGTTAATGCCATGTACAAAACTAAAAAGAACTCACCATCTGCTTTGCCCTTTAGCAGAGCAAGAGATGAACTGTGATTGTATTAAGCCAATGTGATCTTTGAGGCTTCTTTTGTCGTCTGCCCTGATCTAGCCTGACACACAGTGTGCAGCCCTCAAGGCCACACTGACTCTTTGTGACTCCAGGGACTGTAGCCTCCTCTGTCCAGAGGACAGGCTTCCCTGTCCATGAGATTTCCCAGGCAAGAATACTGGAGTGGGTTGCCATTCTCTTCTCCAGGGGATCTTCCCAGCCCAGGGATCGAACCCAGGTCTTCCACACTGCAGGCAGATTCCTTACCATCTGAGCCACCAGGGAAACCCCATAAGTTCAGTTCAGTCACTCAGTTATGTCCTACTCTTTGCAACTGCATGGACTGCAGCACACCAGGCTTCCCTGTCCATCACCAACTCCCAGAGTTTGCTCAAACTCATGTCCATTGAGTCAGTGATGCCATCCAACCCTCTCATCTTCTGTCGTCCCCTTCTCCTCCTGCCTTCAATCTTTGCCAGCATCAGGGTCTTTTCCAATCAGTCAGTTCTTCGCATCAGATGGCCAAAGTATTGGAGCTTCAGCTTCAACATCAGTCCTTCCAATGAATATTCGGGACTGATTTCCTTTAAGATTGACCCCATAAAGAATATATCTATTGCTTTTTCCCAAGTCCCTTCCAAGTTATACAAACTCTTAGTTTTATTTCTTTTCGTTTTCCTGTACCATCTCAAATCCCTCTGCTATGTCAGAGTGCCATCTCTGAGTACCTTCAGTCTTCATGCTGCTCTCTAAGCCAGCACCCAGGATTGATGATGACCCCCACATGGCCTGACTTTCAGTAGAACAGGACCACTTACGGGAATACACACTCGGGTCACATCAGGTGTGTGTACGAGAGGGAGGTCAGATCTTCTTGCTGGGACATATAGAGTTTCCAGTGAATCAAACCCCTAAGTATAGGGATTTCCCTGGTGGCCCAGTGGCTAAGCCCACACTCCCAATGCAGGGGGGCTGGGTTCAATCTCTGGGCAGGAAATTAGGACTCACACGGCACGGTTAAGATCCCACGGGCCGCAATGAAGACCAAAGAGCCCATGTGCCAGAGCTGAGACCCAGGACAGCCAAACAAATAAAATAAACACAAATAAATGATTTTTAAAAGCCTAAGTGTATATCATCGTGCCTCTGTGAAACCTGTCTTATTGTACCGTTTTTGTAAAATTGGCCTTTAAAGGAGGCCGAGAGGCTTTGCTCCATTTCCTCCTAAACAGCCATGCCAGCCTCTCAACAGCTGTCACCCAGATGAAGAGAACAGGACGAATTGGGAGGAAGAGTCAGGAAGTATTGCAGAGAGTCCCCAGTCCTATGTTTCTTACACACAGTAGTCCCAGGTTCTTGGAGGGATTCTGAGAAATGAGTTCAGTGGGAGCTGTAGTTATGGGGACTGTTTTTTCTAAGCTGAAAATCAAGATACATATCAGATCAAAAATGTGGTGCCACTCATGTGTGGGTCAGTCTTGGAGATTGATATGGAGGCTGACTTCGGGGCGTTTTAGCAATATTGGATGGTCCTTTGGTTACGAGGAAAGCGCCCTAGGTCACAAGGCTTGCCCAGGCTGCCTGGAGGTGCAACTATAATAGATCCTGTTGTTCAGAGGCGTCAGAGTAGGAGGGGGCCTAAACTGCCATCATAGGGACTGTAAGAGAGCTGAAGGGGCCACTGGGTGTGACCCCCAGGTAGAGAGCAAAGGAATTGGCCTTTGGGGCCAAGTAGGCCTGCATTCAACTCCTGGTTCCACCCTTATCCACCACGTAAGCCTCAGGCACGTCCCTAAATTTCTCTGCACCACAGTCTCTTCACTGAATTCCATTTGAATGGTGGCACCTATTTAAGGATTGGCAAGAGGATTAATAGATGAAGGTTTATAAAAACCTCTTAGGAGGTATTGGAGCTGAAAGAACCATTTCTCATCCCTTCTGCTCCCACCAGGTACAAGGGTGCTTCTCCCACTAAGTACCTCTCTCTCTAGGTACTAAGATGCTTCTTGACCTTTTGGCTAAGATCAGGTATAGTATGGGGCTTTCCAGGTGGAACAGTGGTAAAGAACCCACCTGCCAATGCAGGAAACTCAAGAGATGCATGTTCGATCCCTGGGTTGGGAAGATCCCCTGGAGTTGGACATGGCAACCCACTCCAGGATTCTTGCCTGAAAAATTCCATGGACAGAGCAGCCTGGTGCTGTTCACAGTTCATGGGGTCACAAAGAGTCAGACACGACTGAGCAACTGAGCACACCACTGGGTACTAGTTACTTCTCTAAGTACTAAGGTGCTTCTCCCTCTTCGTACTAGGTACTTCTCTCTCTAAGTACTAAGGTGCTTCTCCCACTTGGTACTAGGTACTTCTCTCTAGGTACCAGGTTGCTTCTCCTACTAGGTGCCTATTCCCACTAGACAATAGAAGGAACTGTCTGCGGAAATGAAAATTTTCACTTCATTTAAATGTCATAATCTTTAGCAATGCAGACTGCCTTGCAGCAGTGGTTCATACCGCATACTAGAACACGGATATATCATCCATATCCGTATTCTAAACAGAGTTTTTTTTTTAGGTCCAGAGCCTGGGCCGATCTCCAGGGAACTCTGATTCAAGCAGTCAGAGTAACTATCATGCACCACTGGGTTTGAGAACCATAGCCCCAGTGCTTTCTACATCCCCAGAAAGGGCACTCACCCACATAGCACTCATGGGTCAAGGAAGGAACTCTCTCCAGCAGACAGCTGAGAAGGCAGTACAGGTAACACCTGCTCTGACTTCAACTTTATCTTGCACAGAAAATGGAAAAAAATCTCACTGAAAAATCCATTTGCTGTTATACACCTCTTGGAATTCTAAACCTTGCACACCAACTTGATTGAAGTAGGTATTTTTTTTAATTAATTAAGAGACTGGCAAATAAATAAAGGAATCATCTCTGTTCTTTGGCCAAAACTTTTCCTAAAACACCTGCAGGGAGGGAAGGCAATTTAAAGCATGAAGACTCAAAGTGCAAGGAACAGCATCAGAATCCAGACAGGTCTAGCAGGAGAAAGAGAAGCAAAGATTCGGGATTAACTCTGCCCCATAGACTACTGTGACCCAGTATTCATCAGTCTTTCCCAGCATTCCCAACATGACAACAGAACTGCTCTTCCCATGAGGAAACAGGAGTAAAGCAGCAGAGAGAAGGACGGTCTGCCTTCAGCACTCTCATGGAGGATGAACATGTTGATGGAATTTTACGTGTCTCTGAGCCAAGGCAGGAAGGTTAGCAGCATCTGTGGAGTATTCTAGAAATCATACCAGCCCCATAAATCCCAGGGCAAACCCTTATATCCTTTTCATTCTTTATGTGCTCCTTCAGTCTTTATTTAAGGAGCCAACACGTAGATGTCCCAGGCACACAATGCATGTTCCAAGTACCTAAAGTAGAAAAAGGAATCAGCTTCCTCTCTTGCATCCCGGGTGGCACTAGTGGTAAGGACCCTGCCTGTCAATGCTGGAAACAAAAGCTGCTGGTGCGATCCTTGGGTCCAGAAGGTCCTTTGGGGCTGGGCACGGCAACCCACTCCAATATTCTTGCCTGGAGAATCCCATGGACAGAGGAGCCTGGCGGGCTGCAGTCCAGCGGGTCTCAAAGAGTCAGACACAACTGAAGTGACTTAGCATGCATGCATGATGCTTTAAAAAAATTCCTCAGACACCATTATATCAAGGGGAAGCAGAGCTGTTCTCTCTTTCGAACAATTGTCTTCGGGCTTCAAACCACTTGAGACCCAGCCCCAGCCCTGTCTGATCCCCACTCCTCTCCCAGCTCACACCATGACCTGGGCAAGTCACTCAACTCCTCTGTACCAAGATTTCTAATTAAGATGATGGCAGTTGTTCAACCTGCCTCCCAGGATTGCAGTAAGAATCGAGTTTGCACAGACTCAGGATGGTGACTTAATGAGACTCTGTCTGCACCCATGCAGATGGAGGCTACAGAGAATGGTAGAGGAAGTGAGGAAGTGGAGGTCTGCCCTGCCCCCCACCCAAAGGGCGGTGACGAGGGACGGGGAGGAGGGACCTGCTGCTGCTGACAGTGGTAATGTCATGGACACCACAGCCATGACGATGACCCTTGTCATCTCTGAGTACAGCCTCTGTACACAGGCTGAGCAGCGACCAGGTAGAAAAGGGAGAGACAGGGGCAGACAGCAGCTCCTCCTCTCCCTGGGAGCCCACCTTGGTTGACTGCATGATCTACCCAAGGAAACTCAAGTGATTTAATTTTTTTTTTTGCAATTCCTTTCCACTATTTTCTTTTTGTTTAAATTAAGGATGAGTGTTCCATGGAAGGTGTCAAAAAAAAAAAATCAGATCAGAATGGGTGGTGTTGACTGCCACTGATAACCAAGGATCCACGCAGTAATGTTGGTAGCCCGCCTTTCTGCCCAGGTGCTCAGCAAACCAGTACAGATGGGATCTGACATCTGGACCCATGGGGAAAGTGGGGTACCCCTCCCTCGGGGATGCTCTCCCAGGATGTTACAGCAATCTTTATGAGCCAGAGAGCAGAGGAGGGAGGAGGGCAACTAATGTTTGCCTAGTGCTAACCAGGTAATCCTCCCAATTATCCTCTGCAATAAAAATCATTATCCGCATTTTACAGATGAGACAACTTGAGGTTGTAGAGATAAAGTGACTTGTCCAAGATCACATGGCTAATAAGCAGAGGAACTGGAGCTTGAGAAAAGCCTGGCTCATTGTATGCTAAGTGCTGTGGGAAATGAGAAATAAATATTCCAGAGTTAATATGCTCTTTAAGGAACCTTCAGTCCAGTGAGGGAGATGAACAGGTGCAACTGACATAAAAGATATGATGGAATACAATAAACGGTAACACAAAATAAAAGGACTTTAAGGGCCCAGAGGAAGGAACAACGAACCCTGACCCCAGATCTAGATGGCATTTGAAGGGGACCATGAAACATGAGAAGAACCACAGCAGGGGGAGAAGAGGGAGAGGCGGGGAAGGAAGGAAGGGCAGGGAGGAGAAAGACTAGCCCCAGTAAAGGCCTGGGGTCCAAGAGCGCCTGCCAGGCTGCCCAGAGTCACCAGGACAGACCCCACGTGACTTTCCTGCTTCCAGTTCCTTTCCTTCCAGGGTAGGATCCAGGCAAGGCTCACCAGGGCTTTCGGAAACTCCGCTCCTCCACAAAACATGAATTGCCACAGGCTTGTCAGGGCTCCCTGGTAACTCAGTTGGTAAAGAATCTGCCTGCAATGCAGAAGACCCTGGTTCAATTCCTGGGTGGGGAAGATCCGCAGAAGAAGGGACAGGCTCCCCACTCCAGTATTCCTGGACTTCCCTTGTGGCTCAGCTGGTTAAGAATCCACCTGCAATGAGGGAGACCTGGGTTCGATCCCTGGGTTGGGAAGATCCCCTGGAGAAGGAAAAGGCTACCCACTCCAGTATTCTGGCCTGGAGAGTTCCATGGACTGTATAGTCCACGGGGTCGCAAAGAGTGAGGACACCACGGAGCAACTTTCACTTCATTTCACTTCACTGTCGGTCTCCCCGATGTCCTGTTCCCTCTTTCAGGCTGAACTCACTCTTGACAGGACTCACTTTCCACGCCCACCATCCACCTCTTACTCTGGCAGGCCGCATCCTAATCAATTCGAGGGCTGGACGTGGTACCCTCACCCTAGGCAGATCAGTCTCCCTTCCAGTGCGCTCCCGTCAACCTTTCGTTCCCATGGCACTTACTCAGCTACACAGCACTCACCAGGGTATGTGTCTTTATCTCCCGTGAGACTGTGAGCCTCATGAGAACCGGGCTCTTATTTAGTTCCCCAGACTATAACACAGCCCCTGGCACATAGAAGGTGATAAGCAAATGAAGTAGAATGGCAGCCTGAGCCAATGAAATGACAATGGGAAGAGACGAGAAATGAGGAGAGAAAGGAAATGGGGGCCAGATTTTGAGTTAGAGCAGGGTTTTTAAGCCAGGTTCATTTGTTCCACTTTTACCGTGTGGCCAGTGGGGAAGGACTGATGAGTTTTGGGGAAAGAAGCGATACATCTTGTGCATCAGGGTATAGCATGACTACAGAGAGAGAGCAGGGCTGGGGGCAGGGAAAGTCTTTAGGAAGCTTTTGTGATGGCTCAGACAAGAAACGAGAAGGTGGACATGTGACTCATTTGCAGAAGCCTTTTAAAAACTGGAACCATACCAAGGGGGAAAGTGGGGTGGGATGAATTGGGAGATTGGGACTGGCATGTATACACTGTGGATATTATGTATACAATAGATAGGGCTTCTTTGGTTCTCAGCAGTAAAGAATCCACCTGCAATGCAGGAGTTGCAGGAGACACAGTTTCGATCCCTGGGTCTGGAAGATCTCCCGGAGGAGGGCATGAAACCCACTTCAGTGTTCTTGCCTGGAGAATCCCATGGACAGAGGAGCCTGGCGGGCTACAGTCCATAGGGTCGAAAAGAGTCGGACATGACTGAAGCGACTTAGCACACACGAGTACACGTGCGTCAAATAGAGTACTAATACTACCAGTGCTCTGTGGTGACCTAGATGGGAAGAAAATCCAAGGAAGAAGGGATATATGTACAGATAGCTGATTCATTTTGCCGTGCAGCAGAAACTAACACAGCATTATAAAACAACTATACTCCAATAAAAAAAATTTTTAAAAACCACTGAAACCAGAGGACACAGAGCACATTCAAGCTCTAGCTAAAGTGGCCAAGAGCTATCCTGGAGGGCTGGCAGGATTCCATGACACCAGGCAAGACTGCTGTGCACAAGTCTGGGGAGGGGTGAGAAATCGCCATGTGTACATCGGAGCTCTTAAGAAATATTACATGAATAAGTGGAAGCCTTGGCAAGCGCTTCCCTGGGAAACCGCCTATTACATGACTAAGGCCCTGAGAAATCTCTGTTGATGGCCTGGCAGAACCTTCGCCGGCCGAATCTCTCACTGAAAACCTCAGAGGGCTTCTGGGAGCATGAGGATTATGGGCTGTGGGAATCTCGGGTCATAAAACTTTCGCCCAGCTGCTCGAGTGCCCAGCCGGGCAATTAAGGAGGATGCTTTCAAGCAGATCAAAAGACTCTAGTGAGGTGATCTCAGGAAGCTTCCTGCCCTCCCTGTGAGGAAGGCAGGAGTCAGGACTCATTATCCTCATTTTACAGATGAGAAAAGTAGGTTCCCTGGTGACTAAGTCCCTTGCCTGAAGTCAAACAATCAGCAAAGGGTGGAACCCAAAATAAGCATCACAGTCACCCAATTCCCAGGACATCATCACTCCAGAGCCTTCCATTCCTTGGAAGCTGGACTGCTTCTCGGGAAGTTTGGAACCACGTTTGGGATGTTAGGGCCTGGAGTGGTCCACAGGGTCTTTTCCAACCATCTAGCACCCACAGACAGGTCCATGCACACACAGTGACTTGCGTCTGTCCTGAGATGTCTTGATAGCATACTCGGGCCCCCAACCTAACAATAACAACCCAGTGACTCCTTGGCCAACCTATATGCAAGCCATTTAAGAGGACACACTTGATCTTAGCCATCATCTTAAAGAACTCCTCAAGTTCATAAAGTCATACCTGATTTCAGATCCCAGTTCTGCCCTTGTTCTTCCCAGGACCTAGTCAAGTTACTGAACCTAAGTCCCACTTCCCACATCTAGGAACTGGAGATATTCAGAATAGCTCTCTAACTGGGATATTGTGAGGAGTCAGTGAAGTCAGGCACATAAAAAGCACAGCAGAAAGCCCAGCATGGAGTAACCATTCAATAAATGTCAGCAATTATGAATAGCTTTGCTCATATGAGTGATCTGAGTTTGCAGAGTAACTCTCCATTCTCTGTCTGTTCATAGTCTGGCTATTAAAGAGTTAAGTTCAAATCTTAGTATTTGACCAACTCCTTCCCTTCCGGACAAGGAAGTTTATTTTTGCCCTTAATAATCTCAGCTACTTGCCATGTTTTAAACAAGAGGTGATTCATTTCTCTTCACTCAGAGGATACCTGTTAGAGCAAGAATGCTGTGTCTGGCTGGTCAGGCCCTTAAAATTCTCTCTGAGGTCCTGCCTTGTACCTCCCTTGTCATTGTCACCTGGTCATCAAGTCCAGTGTCCTACCAATTCAAGGCAGCTGACAAGGAGAGGTCAGAGGCTGGGATTCTGATGCAAGATGGTACAGGCAGCTGTGGTCCCTGACTCCAACAGCATCTTCACCTGGGTCGATTTTATAGTGTCTTCTGACCTGGAAGACAGTCTCTCCATATGAACCCTGGTTATTTAATGCACGTGAAAAGGCAAGTCCTTTTATAGGCTGTTGTTCTTTTTCAATATTATGGTTGCACTTCATACACACCAATGTCCCACCCTGATCCCATCAGCCCACCGGCAGTTTGGTGACAGTCCCCATAAACTCCGCTGCCTTCTTGCCCCAAATCCCTACATCTCTTGGTCTGAGCTCTTTCTATGCCACAGTAGTGCATTCAGCCCTCTCTGGGGTCAGGCCAGGGAGATAATGCCTCCATGAGTGACCCTCAACTGATACAGAACAAGAACTAGTAGATAAATACCCCAGTGAGCTTATCCCTCCGTGGGGCAACTTTGAGATCAGCCAATACTGCCTCTTAAAGGGCCCGTAGCACAACTCAGGCCCAGATGCACAGGGTAACAAGTGACTCATTTGCGCACCTTCACTGGCTTCCTCCTTTCCCTGGATCAGTTCCTCACTCCCCAAATGAAGCTTCCTCAGATCACCTCCATTCTGACTGCTGGCACTCAAAATCTCTGCCTGGGGTCTGCTTTTGGGAGAACCCAAACGAAGACAGGTTCTTCAAGAAAGTTGCGGTTACACTAAAAGAGCACAAAGCATTTTACATTAGGCAGACACTGTGAAGTATGATATAGAGCAAGTCTAAAATGAATAAAACCCCTGGTTACAAAATCTCTGTCTCAACAGACTCCTGCAACACTGTTCTTGTTGCTCAGTCGCCCAGTCATCTCTGACTTTTTGTGACCCCGTGGACTGCAGCACACCAGGCTTCCCTGTCCCTCACCATCTCCTGGAGTCTGCCCAAGTTCATGTCCATTCAATCAGTGATGCCCTCCAACCATCTCATCCTCTGCCCCCTTCTCCTCCTGCCCTCAATCTTTTCTAGCATCAGGGTCTTTTCTGATGAGCCGGCTCTTCGCATCAGGTGGCCAAAGTATTGGAGCTTCAGTTTCAGTATCAGTCCTTCCAATGAGTATTCAGGGTTGGTTTCCTTTAGGACTGACTAGTTTGATCTCCTTACTGTCCAAGGGACTCTCAAGAGTCTTCTCCAGCACCACAGTTTGAAAGCATCAGTTCCTTGGTGTTGACTACCAGTTAACTCAAGGTCAGGGCCTTGTTCACTAGTCATGCCAGCCCTGACCAGGAATATGATGTGAATGCTTCTAGAGTCTGTAGCCAGCCAGTGCTGAGCTCTCAGAAATAAATGAATTAGAGTCTCCAAGACCAAGAGGATCAGCTTGAGTGCAGTGGCTCAGAAGTTTCTAAGTAGCCTCTTCACATCTTGGAACTTGACTCAGAATCTGCAAGCATAGAGGTTAAAACCAAAGAAAACAAAAATTAGAAATATTCCATTTAAATCTCCTTGTCTATTGAGAGCAAGGTGGCTTTATCTTGCACACCAGATGCAAACAGAGGCAGGCATTTTCCCCGGATGATCCAGGAACACAGTGACATGTTGGACAGAGACAGTGGCCCTGACACAGACACCAGTCACACCAGCCTTGGCAAGAGCCTCCAAAGCTTGGCCGTAGACATCAGAGCAGAAAGTTGGAGCTGAAGAAGGGAAAAGTAAACACGACATGGGAGCCAGAAGGACAGAGTTCACAGGTACACACGAGTCATCCCCTGGGACTTCCAGAAATAACTGAGGTGAAAGTCTTGGCAAGGACTCCAAGGCCGTGGTGGAAGAGACTAGCGCCAGGTCAGCATGGATAAATAACTATATATATATGTATTGATGATGATAAATGTGATGGATGTGATGGATATGGTAACCCTGACTCTTGCCCAAACATGTGATCCCTGGGGACTTAGGAATATAAAATCATGTTTTTCCTAATGGTATTGTATGTCCCTATAGTACAGCAACTCACCTCGCCTTCTAGTGTGTTGTTAAACACTCAAACTGGGTGAAGAATAAAGACGAAGAGAAAGACACAATTTTCTTTTCTATTTAACGAGAGAAGTGAAAGTGTTAGTCACGTCTGACTCTTTGCAACCCCATGGACTGCAGCCCACCAGCCGCCTCTGTCCTTGGAATTCACTGGACAGAGGCAAGACACTGGAGTGTGTAGCCATTCCGTTCTCCAGTGGATCAACCCAAGATCCAGAGGTGGAACCCGGGTCTCCCACATTGCAAAAAGATCTTTTACTATCTGAGCCACCAGAGAAGTCCTTGTTTAATGAGCTTAACACAAAAAGTTTAAGCTTCATCCCCTTGCCCTTGTCCCTTGGTTAGAGGCTGCTTTTTCGCTGGGTCTGCTGAGGACAGAAGCCTGTGGATTCAGTGTTTCACACTGGCCTGCTCATCATCACATCACAGCCAGACCCAACTCAAATTGGAAAGTACAATCTCAAAGCCCTCCCAGGTTGGCCCAGCTCTAAGAACAATCAACTCAGAAAACGTGGAATGGAGAAAGCATCTTTGCAGGCATGGACCATTTCCAAAATAATAAATGATGCTGCTATAAAGCACAAAGTGTGGGGGTCCCTTGTTACACAGCAACAGGTAATTAACACATCCTCGACTGAAGGGCTGTGCCCCGCACTTGAGATAACACCACCATTCTAAAGGCCTGACATTAAGTCACCATTCCAGTGGGGTGAGTGGGATAATGATGAAAAGCAGAGAGGCAGAAAGCTAGATGAGAAGTCAAAAGCCTCTCGTTCTGGTTCCAACTCTATCAAGACTCCCCAGCTGTGTGAGCTCTGTGAGATCATTTCCTCTTCTGTAAAGTGGAATTCATGATAAATACCCATCTTACGTCACACTGTCATTATTAGATTCAGATGACAGAACCCAAGCAAAGCTTTGTTAATACGTGAGATTATATCCCAAGTAAGGGGTTATAATCATCCACATTATCAAAATTATCCTTATGGATGGATGTTACAAAGTAAAGCCACCAAAAGTTAAAATGGCTCAAAGTAAACAGAACCCACTCTGAGTATTTGGAACAAGGTGAAGTTAACATGGGAAATGGGCTATGCAGCTGATGGAAAGGCTGGAAACCCCACCAAGAAGTAATGGGGCCACCCAACGATTAATAATAGCAGCAAGTCCCTTAGCTGGAGGGACACAGAGAAGCGGCAGGATCATAGGAACCCAAGGCCTGGGGTCACCTTATATGAAGCTGGAACCGTGGTGGGAGCCAGAGCCAAGAACGAAATGCAACCTCTACCACACACTCCTGAAGGCGGCGGGGAGAGGAAATGCCCTTTCCGATTTCTCCCTTCCCGATGCCCTTCAATAATGGTCCAGTGCCTCCCATGTGCCAGACCCAGCCAGAAACCAGCTGACATAGGAGTGACAAGTGGACCCGGAGCCAATAAGCCCTGAGCCAAAGAAGCAGTCTGTTAAAGCAGAAATGCAGTAATACACTGGAAATGAAAGGAACATACTACAAAGTCCCAAAGACTCAGACTCCAAAAGAGCCTGGCAATTCATCNAAAGACTCAGACTCCAAAAGAGCCTGGCAATTCATCTGGCGCAATCCCTCATTCTCCAGGTGAGGCTTCAAAGAGGAAAATGATATGACTTGCCCCAAATCAGCCGGCTAAGGGCAGCCTGGAACCAGGGCCTCTGAATTCCCAGTTCATAGCTTTTCTTCACAGCGTTAATTTTAGCATAAAGACTAGCAGAGGCACTTCAGCTTCACAGCAGGAGTATTCCAATAGTTGATTTCTAAGGTGGCTATTTGAACCTGAGAACTCACTTTCCCC